>JAJJWW010007592.1:0-20402 GCA_023531295.1 Papaver armeniacum
TTTTTTTGGGAGTTGAATAGAGTATTTGGTTTGAGAGAAGGATTTTTTATGGGAATTGAATAGTGTTTTTGGTAATTGAATAATGTATTTAGTGAAGTAGAGGGATTTTTTTATAGGAAATGAATAGTATTTTTGGGAGTTGAATAAAGTATTTAGTCAAGTAGAAGGATTTATGATGGGGAATTGAATAGTGTTTTGGGGAGTTGAATAACCTGGCAAATTTAGGGGCGCCTCCAAACGAATTAGGGGCGACACAAAAGGACAAAATAGGTCATAATCGGAAGGTTAATCCATAATCCCGTTTTTTTAATGGCCAAACTACCCTTTACAATCGGTAGATAAATATACAATCGGTAGTTAATCAACAATCGGGAGTCAATTTAGTTTATATAGCTTAGAATATAAAATATCCCCAAAATAAAATCCTCTATCTTTTTTGAATTTTGATTATCCTATAATCGGTAGTAAATAAAGTTATCTTGACTCCCGATTAAAGTAGACCTTTGGAAAATATCCTACCATAATCGGTAGTAATTATAGTTCACATAACTACCGAATATAGAGTAGCCCCAAAATGAGATTTTGCAAAAATCCCTTTTTTGAATTTTTGTTGAGCCTATAATCGGTAAGAAAGGAAGAGCTATCATGACTTCCGATTATACGTCATCTCTTGCAAATATCCGACCATAATCGGTAGTCAAGATAGTTCATATAATTACCGAATATAGAGTAGCCCCAAAATGAGATTTTGCAAAAATCCTATTTTTTGAATTTTGGTTGAGAATTAAGAAAGGAAGAGCTAGCATGACTTCCGATTATACGATCCTCTCTTTGCAAATATCCGACCATGTCGGTAGTCAAGATAGTTCATATAACTACCGAATATAGAGTAGCCCCAAAATGAGATTTTGCAAAAATCCTCTTTTGAATTTTGTTGAGCATATAATCGGTAAGATAGGAAGAGTTATCATGACTTCCGATTATATCTTGACTCCCGATTCAATTATTCTCGAGAATTAAAATTAAATGAAAACCAGAAAAAAATCCAAATACTGAAATTCAATTTTCTCGTGAAAAAAAACTACGCCCCTGGACCCCCAGGATTTTTGTATAGCATATCGGCATTGTATTCATACCACGTCCATGCCACTTGCCAAGGCTTTTCAATTGCATTGGTTGAGCTTATAATCATTAGCAAATGAAGGTATCGACTTGAGTTATACGGTGGGTCTCTTTCCGAAATCCTAGCATAATCGGTAGTCAAAGATAGTTCATATAACTACCGAATATAGAGTTGCCCCAAAATGAGATTTTGCAAAAATCCTCTTTTTCTAATTTGGTTGAGCCTATAATCGGTAGTCAAAATAGTTCATATAACTCTAGAATATAGAGTTGTCCCAAAAATGAGATTTTGCCGGTAGCTAACTAAACTACGATTATGAAGGGGCATACAAGTATTTTCATCCTATTTTGTCTTTTGTGTCGCCCCTAATTCGCTTGGGGTCGCCCCTAAAAATGCTAGCTTGAATAATGTATTTAGTGAAGGAATAGTTTATTGGCTAGAATTGAATATTTATTTGGGGGAGTAGAATAGTTTGCTTGGGGAGTAGAATAGTTTTGTTGGGTAGAGTGAAAATATACTTTGGAAAGGAATAGTGTTGTGGAGAAATTCGATGGGTGTTTTTGTGTGAGTGGATATGGGAAGGTTTTCTAATGAGATGTGGTTACCTGAATAAATTACCTTTTATCAGGTTGCAGGCAGTAAAATTTGAGTTTTACTAGGGGTGCGAAATTGGGGTATGAACAGTTGCCCCTCTTCGAGAGGAAGCGCTTGCAGCTTACGAACGAAGCCATGAACCCGATTTCACACATTTCCTTATTCTACGATCAAGGTTGGCTTGATGAAGATCAGTTTTTGGCGTTGGCCAAGTTTGTCTTGGTTGAGCTTGTCGATTCTGTGTTACTTTAGGAGATTTCGACTCCTTCATGCTCGAGTCGTTGGAGATTTCGATGCGCTTGATTCTGTTTGAATGATTTGGTTTGCACGTTGATGAAGATGGATCCGCGTTGGCCGGGTTTTTCCGGTTGAGCTTGTCGGTTGCTGGTTGAGCTGGCCATTCTTCATGATGTATGACTACAAGAAAACTTGGTTTTAGCGACTATTTTCATACCAACTACAGTTGGTGGAATTCTTCAGCAACAATTGTTTGTAACTAAAAACAACTATGGTGGGAGGAAATGTGTAACCACCAGTTTTCCAGCAACGATAGTGGGTGGAAGGCTTTAGCATGAACAACTTAACAACCGAAATATCGTATTTGTTGTTATTATCCTCCAACCATCATGTTTGGGAAACCAAAATGTACCCTAAAAAGTTACATATCTTTTTTCCGCTCATGTTACCCACAAAATAACCCGTTGGTAGACACCTCAACCAACCATCAAATTATTGCGTTGTTAGTAGCTTTGACCACGAGAGTTTGACAACTACAAAGTACACTAGAAGGTAAATACTTCAAGACACCATGTGTAGCCACCAAGTTAATCTTTTGGTTGACACTTGTACCAAGACATTGGTTTGTTGGTGTGGTTAGTAGCTTTGATGCTTTGAGGATATGATAACTACCAAGTTTCATGGTTTATTAATTAAGTACGCAAAGATATTAGAGTTTGAAAAGTTTCTTCTTTTAAAACAATTAATATTTTTCTTGGCGAGTTTATCGCTAGAGCATCATCGTATAGTTGAAAAGTTTCTTCTTTTGAAACAAAATTTGTCTTGGCGAGTTTATCGCTAGAGCATCGGGATGATATAAATGCATCACCTTAATTTTTGAAAGAAAAAAACAAAATTACATCAATATGAGTATGATTCATTAACAAAAGTGGATTCTATTATGAAATTATGCGAAATAGGGTTTGTTTAAGGTTTCCTAAAATATTCCGAAGGAATCTTACCTGTAAATGGATGGATTAGTCGTTCTTACCAAGTTTTTGACTTATAGTAGTCCACTCCCGGCCAGGTTTCGATCTTGGAGCCTGTTATGCATACAATATGCAGAAATAGGGTTTGTTTCAGGTTTCATAGAATATTCAAAAGGAATCTTACCTTTAAATGGATGGATTCGTCGTTCTTACCAAGTTTCTGACTTATAGTAGTCCAATCACGGTCATGTTTCAATCTCGGATCCTGGTATGCATTGATATGCGAAAAGGGTTTGGAGTTTCGTAGAATATTTCAAGGAATCTTACCCGTAAATGGATGGATTCATCGTTCTTACCAAGTTTATGACTTATAGTAGTCCAATCACGGTCATGTTTCAATCTCGGATCCTGGTATGCATACAATATGCAGAAATAGGGTTTGTTTCAGGTTTCGTAGAATATTCCAAAGGAATCTTACCTGTAATGGATGGATTTGTCGTTCTTACCTAGTTTCTGACTTATAGTAGTCCACTCACGGCCAGGTTTCGATCTCGGAGCCTAGTATGCATACAATATGCAGAAATAGGGTTTGTTTAAGGTTTCGTAGAATATTCCGAAGGAATCTTACCTTTAAATGGATGGATTCGTCGTTCTTACCAATTTTTTGACTTATAGTAGTCCACTCACGGCCAGGTTTCGATCTCGGAGCCTGGTATGCATACAATATGCAAAAATAGGGTTTGTTTAAGGTTTCGTAAAATATTCCGAAGGACTCTTACCTGTAAATGAATGGATTCATCGTTCTTACCAAGTTTCTGACTTACAGTAGTCCGCTCGTCGCCAGGTTCGATCTCGGAGCCTGGTATGCATACAATATGCAGAAATAGGTTTGTTTAAGGCTTCGTAGAATATTATAAAGGAATCTTACCTGTAAATGGATGGATTCGTCGTTCTTACCAAGTTTCTGACTTAGAGTAGTCAACTCGAGGACAGGTTTCGATCTCGGAGCCTGGTATGCATACAATATAATCTAAGGAATGCAAAGTTTGCAAACAGTGGCTTAATGCAAAGTTTGAAACACAATTAAATTCATTGATTATCTTTTATGATTGACCGATCATCATATTTGATCTAGAAGTATTAGATAAATATGGTTATTTCTTAAAGTTGACGAATTTTTGTGTGTTAAAGGTTTCTGAGAATATTCCCATGAAATCCTACCCGTAAATGGTTAGATTCATCATTTTTGAGAACTCTCAGACTCATAGTAGTCCGCTCTTGGCCAGGTTTCATTCTCGGAGCCAGTTTCTTTCCCGAAGTTGTGTGTGTTTGAGGTTTCTTAGAATATTCCCATGGAATCTACCTGTAAATGGTTGGATTCATCGTTTTTATGAACTCTCAGACTTATAGTAGTCCACTCCTGGACAGGTTTCGATCTCGGAGCCAGTTTCTTTATCGAAGTTAACGAATTTATGTGTGTGTTTAAGGTATCTGAGAATATTCCTATGGAATCTTACCCGTAAATGGTTGGATTCATCATTTTTGTGAACTCTCAGACTTATAGTAGTCCACATTTGAAGTTCGAATCGACACTGAGCTTCATATTTATTGATTTAGATGATGTATCATGTTAAGTTTGAAGTCTGAACCATCTTGGAGCTTCTCGGTTTATAGTTTGTATGTTGTTATACAAAATTTGAAGTTCGAATCGACATTGAGCTTCATATTTATCGATTTCGATGATGTATCATGCTAACTTTGAAGTCAGAACCCTCCCGGATCTTCGTGCTTCATAGTTTGTATGTCTTTATATCACATTTAAAGTCTGAGTCCATCCGGAATTTCCTGGTCCATCTCTAGTAATCTTATAACCTGAGTCTACCAGTATGAACTAAAGCTACTTCATGACATGTATGACTAGTCAAAATTACTTCATGACCTATGTGACTAGTCGAAATTCAAAGAGAAAGCACAAAGAAACACCAATTATCGAATTCATTTTTCATTTTCCCTATTCATTATTATACATTTTTTGGATTTTTTTATATCGAATATCGATAACAATGTCTAAATTTTTTTTTTTTTTTTGAATTTTTTTCGTGTCAAAAGTTGATAATAAAACCGAATTTAGTTTAGCAAAGAAGCACAATTTAGCAAAGAAACACAAACTTCTCATATACTGGGGTTGATCCGTATGACCTTCCCTAATTAAATCTCTACCGTTCCAAGACATCCTAGAATTTCTGCAATCCGTATGACCTTCCTAATCCACGGTCCACAGTTACTTCGATTGTATACCCTAGTAGCCGAAACCCCATTCCATTCGATTCATCTGAGATTAGGTCTTGTTCCGCTGAAATTGCAATGGCTTCCTCCCCCTTCTTCTTCCACTTACAGATCGGCCATGGCTTCAACTGAAATTAGTTTCCGCTTCATTTTGTTTTAATCTGATTATTTATCTCATCATTAGTTCTGCTTTTAAAATCTTCTTCAAAGCGATGGCGACTTCATTACTAATCGAGAAACCTAAAGTGAGGAGATGCGGAAATTCAAAGATGATATTGGTTGCAATGAAACAAGCCCGTCTTTGCTAATGGAAGAATCAAGAGATGCGGTATGTTTGAATTCTTATTACATAAGATTTTTATCATGATTTGGATTTGGGCGTTGTTGAAGAAATCGGAGAAGAAATCCAGGAGTTTGTTGTTGATTTGAGAAGGTTCTTCGGTGGATTCAAAGAAAATGGGTTTCTTCTTGAGTTCAAATTGGCAGCAAATGATGTTTATGATTGGTCTGTGAATGTTTTGAAGACAGGGGTTTGTGTTGGTTTTGTGAGTAATTGCAGATCTGATTTGGAGTGTCGTCGATTCATGACCTACTTTGGTGTTGGCTAATGGTGATTTGTTGGGTAGTTCTGAGATGTAAATGAAGATGAAATCATGAATACTTGGTAGAGCTAATCGATTGCGAAAGTGGGGTTCGAATCATTGATAATATGGGTTATATTTGGCCTGAATCTATAGACGAAAGAGAAGGAGTTGGTATCTCTGCAGACAACATCAATAAATGGGTTCAATTTTTTGTGGTGATTTAAAATCAATACATTATCTACAGAATATGGAATTGGTTTGTTTATGGTCCGAAATTGATGTTCATCGAAGAAGAGGAGGAGATGGCTGCAAAATAAAACAGGGATGCATGTGTTAGATGAGATAGGTTATGTGTGGTGTCCGTAGAGAAAGATGAGGCGTGAATGGGGATTCTATAACAACATCGGCAACAATGGAGTTGGGAGATTTTTGACTGTGAACCAGATGGGGTCTAATATGAAGTTCACGAGACATTATAGGGATGATGTTGAGCAAAATGCGTGATATTTTGGCGTTGAGATTCAAGCTAATGTGAGGATTCTTACCGTGCAAGAAGAAATTGACAGCAACGATAGCAACATTATGTTGGTTGAATACTGAAATTGAGTTCTTGATCTCAATTGAAAAATGAAACTATAAAATTCATTTCTCGATCACTGAATTTTGAGATGTTACTCTTGAATCTCGTGAGTTCCGATTGCTCCGTGAATTAGAAAAACACCTAACTTGAACCCGAGGTCTAAAATATTTGCAATCGGTTGGGTGTTAGATGAATGTATAGATTAAGGGCGTATTTGGAAACTTATTACTTTGGAAATGCATTCCAGTAGATTGTCCTGTTATTGTTCAATTTAGTTGCTTTTGTAGTAGTTCTATTGATGTTGTGAATTTTAAGGATGGCTAAAGCGCAAAGGTTCCTTTACACTTGTTGGCTTAGTTGGATTCGGGCTCATTAATCTTGAATTATTATACAAATTTGTTCTATCTAATTGTTTGATAATTCTCAGGCAAGGGGATTGAAGAAGCATTTGAAGAGGCTTAATGCCCCAAAACGGATGCTCGATAAACTTGGAGGCGCATTTGTAAGTATGTAGATGACTTATTTTGAAAAGTTATGTAGGGATGGAAAGGATGTAATGCTTACTCTCTATGCAAAATATTCTATTGTAGGCTCCCAAGCCATCATTAGATCAGCACAAATATCGGGAATGTCTTCCCTTGATTCTTTTTCATAAAGCAAATTAAAGTAGGCCCTTACATCTTTTTGTGAGGTTATTGCTATTTTGATGTAAAGGAACATTCTTGTTGATGGGAAAGTGCGAACAGACAAGACCTATCCATCTGGGTATGTGTATATAGTAATATACTCTTTTATTTAGTCTGCTTTTCATTTTAGTTTTTTAGTTTTTTTTTTAAACATGTTTCCATTGATAAATGTTATGTATGGATTCGAAGGATGTCACCAATGGACTCCTTGCCTAGTGATTCTTTTGAATCAAGACATCCGAGGATACTGGAGTGTCTGCCGCTCACCTATGTTGTATTAGGCATGCCTAGGCGTGGAGTAAAAAATGGAAAACTACATAGGTTTATTTTGGCGCCTGGGCGCCATTTTTTGCCAGGCGCCAGCCCCTTGATTAGTGCGCCTTTGGCGCTCGCCTTTTACAACATAGCCGCTTACTATGACCTTTAAAGAGTAATTTTTCTTAGTATTTTTGAGCTTATAAAGTTATAAGAATGTGAAACCCTGATATGGCTTCTTTGTTTAATTATTAGATGTTGTATCGGTTCCCAAGAAGCCATATCAGGGTTTTACCTCAATTTTTATTTCGTGCTTTTTTGTTGAGTATTTCACAGCTCTGATGTTGTGTTTACTAATGTTTATACCCAGTGTATATATTACCAGTTATTTTAGTCATCATATTGCCTGCCTATGTTAAATGAAAATTTCAACTTTGAATTGCTGATGGATCTTCCTTTATCAGCTGTTGGTGGAGAGAATTAGGTCCTATGGTTCGTACATTGCCTTAAGATATGAGAAGGATATGCTTGCTTTTAGTGGCCGATGAACTAACCTTGATCAGGTACGAATTACTGGAATGATATTTATACATTTTCAGAAGAGAAACTAAATTATGCCTTCCGTGTTGTTTATTTATGGAAAATGTAAGGTGAATCACAAAATATTAATTGCCTGTGTCCCTCTCTTATAGATGTTCAGTTTTGTTTCCCAAGTCGATTTCCCCCCGCCAATCCACGTATATCTTATATGTTTTCATAAATTTGTCCATCACCACACGAAAGAAGTAATCAGTTAGAGATTACCTTGTTGAGGTTTGAATTTTCTCTGTTTTTCTTTAGGATGTTCTTAGCCTTCAATTTAATGATTCTCTTTTGGGGACTGTTTATGCTTTAGATAGACTAACGTCTTGCACATTCATGGATTTGTTTGTAGCTTATCTATCTTCGTAAAGTGGTCCATTCAGGAAGTGATTTCAAGGTTGTCTTCATTTGTTGATTCGGAGGTCTCTTATTGCTGCTGTTTCATGAGTTGGACTAAGTTTGAATGCTTCCCTTCCTATACCCTGCAAATCGTAGACATACCAAAGGAACAAAGGTATTGTCGATGGTGAGAGCTTAGTAAGTCCATGTACAAACCCATATCCGGACTCTAAGCTTCTACCAATTCCTTGATGATAGCCTAGGTCCCGTGTGTGTCTTAGTATGTTGGTCGGTTTTTTTTTTTAATGTGAGCGGACAAGTTTTGTACTGTCTTATTGGTTAATCAGAAGAGGTGGATAGATTTTGTAGTCGACTGTTTTTGGATATTTTCAATATTAATAATATCTAATGTATAATTTTCAAAATAAAATCCATAAATTTTTTTATTTTATTTTTGCATAATAATGCGTTTGTAGATTACTCCCTAGCAGCTCAAATTTGTAGTCGGATGAGGGACTTCACCTAGTGAATGTTAACGACCGGATCTTATGTTGGTTGAATTCTTTACCAATGTCGCTCCTTAGCCTGCCGACTATTCTGCTGCTAGAATCCCTCTACCAACAAAGATCTAGTTGATAAAACTCTTGACCGTCAAAACATTCAGTGATAAAATTGCTTGACCAATGACATCAAACAACTCCACCAGCCAGCCAACTATTCTGCTGCTAGAATCCCTTTACCAACAAAGATCTAGTTGATAAAACTCTTGACCATCAAAACATTCGGTGATAAAATTGCTTGACGAACGACATCAAACACCTCCACCAACTGAAAAATCAGTAAGTTACTATCTTTAGCAGCTTACAACGTTTTATAACATCCTACCTCTACCAACGATGTATTAGTCTTCATCAACAAAATATTTTGCGGGTGAAATGTTTCAGCAACAAATGTTTTTGCTTCTAACAACGACAATTAATAGTTATTGGAAAATTGTGTCGACTAAAACTTTCGTTGTTTCATTTAGTTGAAAGATATCTCTTCCAAAGAAGGCATGGTTGGTCCAGGTCTTTAGCAAAGAAGCCTTTAGTCACCGAGCGTATTTGTTGCCATGTTGGTTACTGCAGAGCTCCATCCGCCGAAAATGGCCATGTACCAAATGAATCAAGGTAGTCGCTAAATCCTAATTTTCTTGTAGTATATGTATTTTTATTTTATTGATTGATTTTTCAATCATTTCCCCTTTTTTTGTATTATTATTTTATAATATATATACATATATATTTTATTACTATACATGTATTATTTTATTATTATTACTAGCTTCTCGGGTAAGCTAGCCTTACTCAATATAAGATAGGGAACGCATTCTACCTTATATGTCGAATTTTTTATTACCTCTTGAGCATGTCGAGAGTATCCTCATTACGAATTTCCACCTTTTCACCTGGACGTGCTAGGCGTTCAGTGGGACTTTTGACGGATATTGACCACCATGTTTCAAGTGAAATCTCTTGACATCTCGATGAGTTTCATACTTCATACTTAGACATCGTTTTCCTTCTTTGTCCTAAACACGTGCTTTTTTTTCTCTTTATAGGAACATAATTGGACATACCCCCGTGGGTCGATTTATACTTTTGTCGACTGGTGGCATGTGTTGAAAAGATGCAAAGGTGTCGGAGAGATCGTTAATTAAGTCGGTTGGTTGGGCTTTATCGATGCTTTAGAGCCATACCATGACCGGGTAACATAGCGTGAGAACCATACCGTAGCGGAGAAATGGTGGGACGACACCAATTCTTTTCATCTCCTACATTGTGAGTTAACATAACTCCATTGGATATTTATATGATTACCGGCATAAGCGTAGGAATCGGAATTCCCGTACCTTGGGAACCCAAGATATCAGAGGAGAGCATGCGGGCGATGTTGGGGTCGTGGTGCAGGGACATCTTCCTCAAAAAGGGTTTAATGAGCTTGCCCTCCTTGAGGGCATGTTTTTCGAATCCAGCAATAAAACTCGCCGATGAAGCTCCGAGAGACGATCCACAAGTCATCGAAG
This sequence comes from Papaver armeniacum, assembly GCA_023531295.1. Lineage (NCBI taxonomy): Eukaryota > Viridiplantae > Streptophyta > Magnoliopsida > Ranunculales > Papaveraceae > Papaver > Papaver armeniacum. The sequence continues at coordinate 10,300 of JAJJWW010007592.1, forward strand.
TTACGAGGGCTTTCCTCATATTTACCTTAGGAAGCACCCTTCTTTTCAGATAACGGCCAAATCAAGTATGGGAACCCGGCTGCCTTTGCCGACTTGAACTTGGTGGGTTTTTATGATTGGGGAAGTTATGCGCTGGCGTGCCTTTATAACTATCTCACCCGAGTGACTCGGCTCCAAACGAAATCCATGTGTGGGTTTTGGGATATCTTGTGTGTGAGTTTCCATCCCCTCATATCATGGCTATCGACATTTTTTATTTATTTATATATATATATATATATATACGTTTCATTCTTTACATCAGTTCTGGTGCTACGAGTATTTTCACGCCAGTCGTCTTGCTACGGACAACACTCTCCCCAACAACCCCACGTTTCCTCGAATGGCTAGATGGAAAGGGGTACATCGTTATAATTCTACCGCACACATACGGCTTTGTCTTGATACAGCCACCGTTGATTCTGTAAGAAATCCCCCCCCCCTTTTTTTAATTATTATTATTTTATTTTATTGACCCCCTTTTTTTTTAGATATGCTGGGAACCGTGGAGAGATTATCCGATCCGTCAAGATTACAAAGCGACTCATGCCACTGAGTGTAACTTACTTCATTTCTTGCTAAGAGGTCCACGCAATTGTGCATGGTATCTTGGTGACAGATTCGGGAGACAGGTGGGTCAGCCCAATGCAATGCCTCGTTTTCGTCCTCCTAACAGAACGTGTTTTCCTCGTGTAACATTAGAAGAAATGGAAGATATGTCGTCTCAACCGCAGCTTTCCTATCAGTTTGTCGCGGGTTGGATTTTGAAAAATATTGGACAACCGTTTCTTTTGGCCTGCTTTTTCTTCATTGTGTTTCCGAGGAGGATCTTGTAGTGAGTGATTCGAGTCTAGCCTCTCGGCCATCATTGATGGGGTGTTCAAAACTACGCTCGCAAGATTTATCGTTCCATTTTGACCAGTTGATTCCTCCATGGGACATAGAAATACCTATTTCAGGTACTTCGAATGTGATCCCTATCCAAGGAGGTCCTTTTGACAGACAATGTGTGGTTGGTTTGTCTCTTCCGCATGATACCCCTGAGGTGAGACCCTTATTATTATTTATTTTTTTAATTTATTTTTTATTATTTTTTTTCACTTAATTGACCCGCACTCTCTTTCAGGGTTCTAGAGCTCTGCTTGAATACCTGTATCGTTTGTTGGATAGTCGTGAGAGGAAACTGAACTCAGTGGTGAATGAGATGTACGAAGTCATGCTGAAGTATAACAAATCCAAAGAGGAATCCTCAAAGCACCTGGCACAGATCGAATATCTTCGCAGAGAGCTATCCGTATTTCAATCGTCTCATGGAACATACAACTAGTTTTTTTTTTTTATTATTTTTTTATTTTAAAAAAAGACGAACTGATGGGACGGACGATGATGATCTTAATGGGCTGGGGTGACCGACAAGGTCGTGGGCCTTGTTAGGCTAAAGCCCGGGTCGGTCTGATAGAACCCTAATTGCCCTCTTTTAAATACCTCGTCTTCTTCTTCTTCTCGACCATCAGCTTCTCAATTCTCTGCACACCCGCCTCCTTCGCCTTCACCGTTTATCGAGGCCTTGGAACACCGACTTAAATTCTTCTCATTATCATCACCGTGTCCGAGTTCCGATCTTTCTTTCCTTCTAATCATAGCTTTCATAGAGGTTGAGAACATGTTCTTTTATTTTCTCGCTAGTTTGGTTTGCCATTTGTTGTTATCATCTACTTGGTGGATGACTTAGATTGAAATAAGAGGAGGTTAGATGAAGAACACCCTCTCTCGATCCGAATCAACCGAAGGAAGGTTTCGGCCGGAGTCTCATTCTGCATCCGCACAAGGTTCATTTTTCTCGCGTTCGAGGTAAGACACCTCGAGATTTAGCTTAATGTCGATCGGGAGATGAAGATCTGATGAGTTGATGAAAAATGCAAGATCGTTCCATATGTAGATCCAGAGTACATTTAATGATAAATAGGGGTTTCAAAGGTTGAATCCATATTTGGATTTGGATGATCTTTGACTAGTATGGGTGATCTTACCTATGATGAAGATGTCCGATCTATGTGTATAAGGTATTGATCTTGTAGACCGAGTTTGTAGGCGTTGATCGATGAGAAGTGGTGAAGAATTCGAGGCTCAGGACATATTCAGATTCAATCATCGTCTTCATACGTTAGATCCTCCCTTTTCCTTTTGGTTTATTGCTTGTTGTTGTCTCTCTTTTTTCTTTTCTTTTTTTGTTTTCTTTTGTTTTTGGATCTGCCAAGAGCAAAATCATGCATCCTTCATGAGCGATTGTTCTAGATCTAATGTAGTTGTATAACGATGATCTTGTAAATTTTTCTATGTGAATGAAATGCCTTGTTCTTGTGGTGTCCTTGTCTTGACTTTGACTTGCGCCGTCGATAGAATCTTGACTCCGGTGACGGAATCTCGATTCGGATAATCGTCCTGTAAACAAATCATCTCAAATATCGAACAACATGATTAGATAAGGTTATCATCAAAATGTTCACTCAATTTTTTTTTTGTATGCCTCAGTTGCCTGTTTGGTATGTGCATGGCACAGTCTCATCCTAAGGTCTTCCTCATTGGCAATTTTTTTTTTTTTTAAACATTCTTTTTATTATGTTTTTTTTTTAAAACAAAACTTTTAAAATTCTATTTACTCGAACACAAACTTAAATAAGAGCTGCTAGGAATTAAATGACTTTTTTTTTCTTTTTTTTTTTATAACACCAAAACCTGGATAAACCGAAAGCTAGTGAAATTTTGAATTTTGAAAATTTTTGTCTCAGTTGCCTATCTGGTTGCGCATAACACCATATAAAATCATAAGGCTTTCCTCATCGAAATTTTTTTTTTGAAAGTATTTCGAGCAGAAAGAGAAACGACAGATGAAAACCAGCAAAAGAAACAAAGTTGAAGATTGAAACAAACTATATGTAGCTACGGAAAAAATTGGGTCTTGATGGATATTTCGAGCCTCAATGTGGCAGCCAAATCATCACCGGTTAGTTGGGTCGAGACGACAGACTTTCATTTCTTGACCTTTGCGCTGAGAAGAAACTCCGACGTATGTATATCTTGACGCAGTATCTTCAAACAATTTTTTGGGAAACCGTTGTGCATTAGTAGGTCTTGGATGTTCTTCACCATTTAAGTCCATCAATTGTACCGCCATTCCCTGAAAGATCTTTTTGACAATGAATGGGCCTTCCCATTTTGGCTTGAACTTGCCCCTAGGGTCTGCATGCTTCAACGGACGTATTTCTTTGAGAACGAGATCTCCTTCATTAAAATTGCGTGGTCTCACATGTTTGTTGAAATTGCGTGCAACTCTGTTTTGGTATGCTTGTGAATGGCAAGCTGCGGTGAGTCTCCTTTCATCGATCAAATTTAGTTGCTCAACTTTTACCTTGACCTATTCGTCCTCGGATAATTGACTCTCCTTTAGTACCCTCAGTGTTGGAATTTCCACCTCAATAGGATGCACAACTTCCATGCCATATGCAAGTGAGAAAGGCGTAGCCCCGGTCGCTGTGCGGATGGAGGTTTTGTAAGCCCACAAGGCGTAGGGTAACTTTTCACTCCAGTCTGTGTATGTCTCGGTCTTTTTCTTCAATATTTTGACCAATATTTTGTTGGCTGCTTCTACTGCTCCGTTGGTTTGAGGACGATATGGTGACGCCAGATGGTGTTGAATCTTGTACTTGTCTAACATTTCTTTGGTTTCCTCACCGATGAAATTTGACCCATTGTATGATATTATTTCGTGTGGGATTCCGTATCTGCAAAGGAGATGGTTCCTTATGAAATCAACAGTCGGCTTTCCTTTGGTGAAGTAGTCAATGGCAATGAAAATATATTTGTGTCCCTTGGAAGACGGGTTGATCTTTCCTATGAGATCGATTCCCCAGGTGGAGAATGGCCATGGAGAAGACAAGGTGTGCAGTTGAGAAGGAGGCACATGCATGAGATTTCCATGTATCTGGCATTGGTGACACTTCCTAACAAAGTTGCAGCAATCTATCATCATCGTTGTCCAGTAATACCCGAGGCGAGCTATCTTCTTACACATCATGTGCGCATTCATGTGGGGACCACAATCACCACTATGTACTATTTCCAAAATCTTCCTTGCTTCATGATCATTTACACAACGTAACAATGTTTCATCTCTTGATACTTTATAAAGGATATCCGCGAAGATGGTGTACTGGCATGCCATTCGTCTAATGTATCTCCTTTGTTGTTTTGTTGAACTTTCATGGTAGGATTGATCTTCGAGGTACCTCTGGATGTCGACGAACCAAGGGGCACCATCTAATTGTTCAGCAGCAATTTGTGTGGAATAACAGAAGGAAGGCTCATCTCTTTGGCTTATCTCAATGGGTTTTATCATCATTCCTTCTGGGACGGTCAACCAGGATGCCAACACAGTAAGAGCATTTGCACCATGATTTTTGTTTCGGTATATGTAGTGGAATTCGATATGATCAAATCGCCTGGTGAGTTCCTCCAAGTGTTCGTGATATTGGGACAATTGTTCATTGACTTTCCACTCCTTCTGGATTTGGTTGATTATCAATAATGAGTCTCCAAACACTATGATATTCTTGACACTGATCTCGATTGCAACTTTCAACCCAGCTATGCCAGCTTCATACTCTGCTACGTTGTTGGTGCATTGGAAACAAAGTATGATAATAATAGGTGTGTGAATGCCTTTTGGGGACTCTAGAAGTGCCCCTATGCCTCTTCCTTGTTTGTTGCGGGCGCCATCAAAATACATATTCCAAGGCTTCTCTTCAATCCAATCGGCGTACATCACCCATTCATCCGGAAAATCGACCTTCAGCTCAGTGTTGTCTAGGAGAGGATGTGATGCTAGGTGATCGGCAATTACTCTTCCTTTAACAGACTTTTGTGTGACATATGTGATCTCGAATTCGGAGAGTAAAAGTTGCCATTTTGATGTTCTACCAGACAATGCAGGTTTTTCGAACAAGTATTTGAGAGGATCCATCCTGGATAACAGTTGGACCTTATAAGACAACATGTAGTGCCGAAGACGTTGGGTTGCCCAAACAAGTGCCAGACAAGTCTTTTCTAGCATGGTGTACTAGGCCTTGTATCCCGAAAGAGTTTTACTGAGGTAGTAAATGGCTCGTTCTTTTCCGTTATCTTCGTGGTATTGCCCCAACATTGCTCCCATAGAGGTATCAGTAACTGAAAGATAGATAATGAGCGGGAGTCCAGGGGTAGGTGTACTAGTATCGGTGGACTTGCCAAGTACTTCCGGATGGTTTTAAATGCTTCCCGACAATCTCGATTCCACACGGTAGAGGCACAGTTTTCCTTAGCGACTTAAATATGGGTTCACATATGGGAGTGAGTTGATTTATGAACCTACTGATGTATTGTAGACGACCTAGAAACCCTCTGATTTCCTTTTCAGTCCTTGGAGGAGACATATCGATGATAGCTTTAGCTTTTGTTGGATCACACTCGATTCCCCTGTTACTGATGACGAATCCTAGCAATTTTCCAGACTTGGCGCCGAACATACATTTGTTGGGATTGAGCTTGAGTTGAAACTTTCGAAGGCGTTGAAAAACCTTTCTCAAAACACTCACATGATCTTTGTTGTGCTCGGACTTTGCCACCATGTCGTCTACATAGATTTCTAGCTCCTTGTACATCATATCATGAAAAATTGTTGTCATGGCTCTTTGGTATGTGGCTCCAGCATTCTTCAGTCCTAAAGGCATGACAAAGTAACAAAAGATTCCCCACGGAGTGATGAAAGATGTTTTAGTCATGTCTTCTTCCTCCATTCTGATTTGATTGTATCCAGAGAACCCATCCATGAATGATAACATCCCTTGCCTAGCAGCATTATCTACCAAGATATCAATGTGTGGTAATGGAAAATCATATTTGGACTGGCTTTGTTCAGGTTACGGTAATCTATGCACATCCTCGCTTTTCCATCTTTCTTTGGAACAAGTACAATGTTTGCTAGCCACTCAGTGTATGTAACAGCCTTAATAAAACCCGCATTAAGTTGCTTCTCAACTTCTTCCTTGACTTTTAAAGTACATTCGGGCCTTAATCTTTTGAGCTTTTGTTTGAATGGCTTCACGTCCGGGGTATGTCGGCAAACGGTGGACTACCATGTCTGTATCTAACCCAGGCATATCTTCATAGGACCATGCAAATACGTCTTCAAATTCGGTGAGTAACTTGATCATCTCAGTTATTTCTTCGGAAGATAACGTTGTTCCGATCTTGATGTTTTGCGGTTGTTCCTCACTTCCTAGGTTGATTGTTTCTTCTTTGGAAAATTATGACTCTTCTTCATGTTTGTCGAGAATTTTTTGGATCTCTTCTGGGACATCTTCCGGACCATTTATCATTTCTTCATCATACTCAAATATTCTTTCAGTGTCAACATCCAAACATGTAGCATCTTCTTCAATTTCAAAATCTTTATTTATTTCTACATTCTGTTTTTTTTTTTGTTTTTCTACATTTTCTTCATTTGTTTGGTTTTTCTGGTTTTTCTGATTTTTTTGGTTTTTCTTTTTCAAAACTAAAGGTGCGTAAAAATTACAAATATAACTCTCTGGGGTCCACGAGGATTTTTCCGGATCATCCTTCTTCAGTTGTGAATCCCCACCACCCGTTCCTCTTAGGGCGTTTTTTTTTTGGCGTCAGATGAAGGGCTTCCGACGTCTTCAGTAGCATCGTCATGAACGATCATACAAATGTAATTATCATGGTCGACAGGATCCGAAGAAAATGACTGTGCTTCTATTTTGATGTCAACCTTCCGAAACTTCCTCCTTTCGTTTTGAGAGGAAATCGTCTAAGTTTTGCATGACGACCTCAGTCTTCGAGAAGTGTTATATTAATGCATTTACCATTGTGGACCAGGTTGAGAACTTGACCTGATCATTGGCCATGTACCATATGAGTGCGCCGCCGATCAAGCTGATGTTGAAGTAGTGTTTCAGATAATGCTCCTCATCCATCTCCCATTCCTTCATATATGAGAGATACGACCTAAGGTGAATGATGGGAGAACTCACGCCATTGTAGATTGGGAACTCTTTCGTCTCAGGAAAATATGGTCCAACTCTTGCAGGGTACATGTATACCTGGGTGGTATCTTCTTGGACTTGATTTGGTGTGGCCTGGACTTCTCTTGCCCCTTGAATTTCTTCTTCTCGATGTTCTTTTCCTTTGCTATGTATATCGGGGAAACCTTCTTCACCATTAGAGAGGCCCAAAAAATCATTGAATCGAGCTTTTAAATTCGAAAGAGCTTTCTCGGATTTTTCCAACTTGTTCTTACAGGACATCACCTTCTTCATAGCAGAGTTGATGCGATACTTGAAATGCTTTTTCCGATTGAGAAATTCATCCATTGCCTCTCTTGAGTTAATATCATATTCTTCAGTTTTGGGAAAGCCAGCGGCACCGACACAGATTTCTGAAGTGTCATTCTTTTTGTCAGGAGATTTTCTCATCCTTGAAGATTGAATCCCGCTACAAAAATAAACTTTAATAGCTTCGACAACATCTTCCTTAGTGACACTTCTAGTTGTGGGAGCCATATTCTCGATGTAATATAGTAAAAGATGATACCTGAAATCACAAAGTCTTGGAGTGAACATTAGTACAACAATAGAATATTATAATCATTTTCCCTTTAATCATTTTTTGAGTCGAATCTCTTAAGTTTCCCCAATGAAGTCGACAATGTAGAAACCGAGGGGAGCGAACGAGCGGGAACGGGGTTGGCCGTGCCGCCCGGTTCAATGGTCTCTTCTAAGTGGGAAGGGTGAGGGATGACAAGAGTGGAGTGTGTGCAAAGTGCTCATTCGTTCGTGAATGTCGATGCACATGTAATACAAAGATAACTCAATAACAGTTCGTGGTTAAAAAGTTAAACTTTGTAGAGATCTTTTGAAGTCGCCACCTAACTAAGAGGAGTTAGGACCCCATCTAACTAGTTTGAATTCTTTCGGGAATAACAAATCTAGCTATGACTTACATATTCATGGTCTTCTATCAGAGATTCTAGGTAAGGAGATTCTAGTACGGGATGGGAAGGTATTAGGCACCCATCAACCGCCCAATCACAAGATTGGCCTCTACTTCATGATTAAAAGGAGGAAAATGATTGCAATTTATCTTATCAAAATGTACATATGTATTATTGTGATTGTTGACTTGGAACACGAAGGTTCAATGTTTAAAGTTGAGGACAACTCTAGATATGATGGCAAAGAATTGAAGACAATCCTAATCATGAAATAATATCACCTAATAGTCTCTTGTGACTGAGGTTCAATGCTAGAGTTGAGGACAACTCTAGATATGACGGCAAAGAATTGGAGACAATCCTGAGCATAAACGAATTTCACCTAATAGTCTCGTGTGACTAAGGTTCAATGATAGAGTTGAGGACAACTCTAGATATAATGGCAAAGCATTGAAGACAATCCTAAGCATAAAAGTATATTACCTAATAGTCTCGTGTGACTAAGGTTTAACGTTAGAGTTAATGATAACTCTAGAAATTATTGATATAAAATCAATATACAAGTATGTATGTGCGACCCTTAATGTGAGATGGAAGACCATTTATGCCCACACTTGGATTCGTCCACATAAAATTATGAAATAGTAAATTAATGCTCGAGTATGCATGTGCGACCCTTAATGTGAGATGGAAGACCGTTTGTACCCACACTTGGATTCGTCCACATGATTAAAAGTAAAATAATAATAATGTTCGAGTATGTATGTAGAACCTTAATGTGAGATGGAAGACCATTTTTACACACACTTGGATTCGTCCACATAATTAACAATAAAATAATAAATTAATGCTCAAGTATCTATGTGCGACCCTTAATGTGAGATGGAAGACCATTTTTACCCACACTTGGATTCGTCCACATAATTAAAGGTAAAATAATAAATTAATGTTCAAGTATGTATGTGCGACCCTTAATGTGAGATGGAAGACCATTTTTACCCACACTTGGATTCGTCCACATAATAAACAATAAAATAATAAATTAATGCTCAAGTATCTATGTGCGACCCTTAATATGAGATGGAAGACCATTTTTACCCACACTTGGATTCGTCCACATAATTAAAGGTAAAATACCATACAAATATTATTTTATAACCACCACATAAATGGTGGATCATGATTCATCTAATTATGAATCCATAGTTGATAATAGAGATGAAAAGGTTTTGTTATTATACCTTGAATGTAATATTGAGCTTGGAAAGATCCTTACAATTGTTTCTTCACTTTGGATAGATATTCTAAAAGTAGGTAAAGTAGTAGCAATTTAATGCTAATCTTTTAAAAACTTAAAGATAAATACATGATAGACTTAAACTAATTTTTTTTGGGTTTTTTTGCTAAAAATGTGTTAATATTGAATGTGACGGATTACAATGTAAATCGGTTATGGAGTAAAACCTAAGTACAAAAGGGAAGGAAAACAAATGATTGCTTTATTACTTGTAGGATTTTTTATTGCTTAAAAGGGGTACTTAGAGTAGGTGTAGGAGTGAAAAAGTGGAGTAGGATTTTATGGAAAGAGATGTTGCTTTTGGGAATGGGAGTCGTAGGGGTTTTCTGTTGTGTTGGTGAATGAGTAGGAGTTGCTTTATATAGGCAATGAGTGGGTTGGGGAATAGTGTGAGAGTGAAGTACAATAGTATAGGGATTGGTATTGGTAGTGAAATTGGTAGGAGAGATGAGAGAATAATTGTTTTTCTTTTGTTTGTTTTGGTAATGATGAAAGAGATCCGTTGGTTTTTTTTTTTTTGGAGCGGAAGGATTTATTGAGTGGGGTGAAATGATATTTTTGGGGGGAATTGAATAGGATATTTGATGAAGTAGAATTTTTGGAAAACTAGATAAATATGAGTTAGTAATTACTCCTTAACATGTACCACAATTATACAAGTTAAGAAGACCCTAGTTTTATTGGGTGGAGTTAAATCATTTATTTGTAGGAAAATTGAAT
>JAJJWW010007593.1:0-111681 GCA_023531295.1 Papaver armeniacum
TATTGGCGGTGGTGGTGGCGGTGATGGTGATGGTGGCGGTGGTAGTGGTGGTGGTGGTGGCGGTAGCGGTGGCGGTGGTGTTGGTGGTGGTTGTTCTAGTGGTAGTGGTGGGGATGGTGGTGGTGGTGGCGGCGGTGGTGGTGGTAGCGATGGTGGTTGGTGGTTGTTCGTTTGGGGGTGGCGGTGGTAGTGGAGGATTGGGGCGTTTTGATTAAGAAGGATAAAAATGGAATTTGAAAATTCCATTGACCGGTCAAAGATGCCCATTTTTGTTCAAAATGCGCTAAAACTAACGGAATGGGGCATTTTAATCTTTTCCCTAACGTCCGGGGCATTTTCACAACCTTGGGTTCTATTTTGGGGCATTTTGCCAATTAACCCGTTTTTTTATGTTGTAAAACATCCGGATCCTGAAGCGGATCCTGAAGCTGTTAACACTTGAATTGTTATTTCATTGTTTTTTTGTTGCTGAATTTGTTTCATTCGGAAAGTCATTTCTATTTACTTGGTAATTTAGAGCTGCCAATTTAGTGATCATTTTAATTTTATAGTTATAGGTATGTGGTTTGCGCTTTGCCTTTAGTTTTTACATGTTCCCATACTTGCATTTCTCTCCCCCTTTTGTTGCAGTCTTTAAATTGAAGCTGCATCTAGCCCATCTTTAAGTACCCATGCTTCCTGTTGTTACTTCTTTTCAATTCAGTTTATGTAACAATCAATGGTTCTTCAAGTACCTGTGTTTCTTGCTGCATGTTGTTGTGTGTCAGATAATGCTATTGGCCTGAGAATGCATGTGCAATGATGTACAATAGTTATGGAAATAGAACTTGGTTTCAGCTGCAATTTGTTGCATAAGTGGCAATTAAACAATCTAATGATTTTTGAGAGCAGGAGTAGATTTTTTAGTATGTAGATTTCCACATAATTGTCGTTCTTGATTTCTCCTACTAGAGTATGTTTTCATTGTCATCTTCACGTTCTTTTTTTCTCTCGGCCATTTAGTTTTAATGAGTTCTGGAGTTTGTTTTATTCATGCCACTCCGGATGGCCATAGGATCATTTCTTTTAACTGTATCATTGATGTAATGTAAAACCCTAGTGCTTTTAATAAAATAATTAAGAAAAAAAACCATGTTTGTTTCTTTGTTTGTTTTAAAGATCCGAAATTTTGCTTTTCAGAATCTCAATCGAATTGGGTGAGTTGAATCTGTCACTACAAGAAAACATGGATTAAGCGACCAAAATCTTAGCAAGCTCCCGAAATTTTGGTCGCTCTAATGGTTAAGCAACCAGGTTTGCAACCACCATATAGTTTGCTTGCTTAAAATTTATTTCCACTATTTCGTAGCGACCAAAAAAGGTGTTCGGTTGGTACATCACTTTTTCAAGTTATCCACAAAGAACTACAAAAGTGCTCGAGTCGCTATTTACTTTGAGGCACAAGTGGACCAAAGCAATTCAAAACATTTGGTTGGTAGTGGTACAATCCTATCTTAGCAACACCACCCTTTCAAAGGAAATTCATATTTTAAAATTTGTGATTTGTATACTAAGCTTTTGGTTTTAGCGATTCTAAATTTAGTTATGTAATATAAGAAGAATAGTATGTTGGGGAATAAGATTTATTTCAAGGATACAAGGATATCATGATTATCATCCCATTGAAAATTTAGCATTCATTTTTTAAACCATCATCAGCAGGTACAAAATTAGTCATGTAATAAAAAGAATTAGTTTGTTGGTGAGTAAATTTTCAAAAATACAAGGATCATCCCATTGAGAACGCTGTTAGTTGTTACTTTCCAAGCAAACACGTGAAGGATGTGCAGTCAACTAGACCAATACCAAGTTTTTATTGGACCTAAACACAAGTGGTGAGAATTTTGCCACGAGAAGGAACCTTTAATTCAACCCAAGTTGAACTTTGCCGCTTAAAAAGTTTCTCCAATTCAAAACAAACTTGTGGTCGTTGGATAAAGTTCCAATCAGTATGAGTTTTCTTTTTGAGATAATAGCCGTCGATTAAACATGGCAATCCTTATGAGTTTTCCTTTTGAATTAATTGCCTTCGATTATACATTTTAGAATCCTCTTGAGTTCTTAGCGGCGGTCGATTACGGGTTGTAGCCCATTTGGATTATGGGTTTTAGTCTTATTGGGGAGTTTAATGTCATAATGGATCTGTTGTTATATTTTAAGTGGATCTAAGTTTTGGTTTTCCATCAAAATAAAATAAAATAAGGGATTCACATTTTTTTCATACATATAATCCATAATAATTTTGTTTATTTTTGTACTAATCTAACATTTTCTTCAAATGTAATTTAATTTTATCTTTGGTAATTAATATATTCTTGCAAATCTAATTTTTAAATAAATCATTAAAAATTTGTTGGTATATAAAATTTGTGGTTCTTGAACCCAAAGTCTTCTTAAACAATTTTTTATTTTTTATTAGATGATGATGGTCAACAAAGACATTTTCCATTCTTTTTCATTTTGGGAATTTTTCCATTCAATGGATTCTTACACATTATTAGTGTTCAATCCTATTTTTGTATGCGTATTTTCGACGATGATCAATCTTCGGTTCATTCCCATCCATTTTATATACATTATTCAAAATTCTGTCTAATAGAAATGAACATTATCGGATTTACTAAAGGTACCTCCACCCACCCACCCACCCACCCACAATATTCCATAATAGGGTTTGTTTAAGGTTTTGAAGAATATTATGAAGGAATCTTACCTGTAAATGAACGGATTCATCGTTCTGACGAAGTTTCCGACTTGCAGTAGTCAACTAGCGGCCAGGTTTCGATCTCGGACTCGTTATACCATATTTGAAGTTTGAATCTACACCGAGCTTCATATTTATCGTTTTCGATGATATATCCTGTTAAGTTTGAAGTCTGAACCCTCTCAGTTCATAGTTTGTTTGTCGTTATACCATATTTGAAGTTGGAATCAACACTTCATATTTATCGTTTTCGATGATATATCCTGCTAAGTTTGAAGTCTGAACCCTCTCGGTTCATATTTTGTTTGTCTCTATACCACATTTGAAGTTGGAATCAACCTTTGAGCTTCATATTTATCGTTTTTCGATGATATATCCTGCTAAGTTTGAAGTCCGAACCCTCTCGGTTCATAGTTTGTTTGTCGCTATACCACATTTGAAGTTGGAATCAACACTCGAGCTTCATATTTATCGTTTTCGATGATATATCTGCTAAGTTTGAAGTCTGAACCCTCTCGGGTCATAGTTTGTTTATCGCTATACCACATTTGAAGTTGGAATCAACACCGAGCTTCATATTTATCGTTTTCGATGATATATCCTGCTAAGTTTGAAGTCTGAACCCTCTCGGTTCATAGTTTGTTTGTCGCTATACCACATTTGAAGTTGGAATCAACACTGAGCTTCATATTTGTCGTTTTCGATGATATATCCTGCTAAGTTTGAAGTCTGAACCCTCTCGGTTCATAGTTTGTTTGTCGTTATACCACATTTGAAGTTGGAATCAACACTGAGCTTCATATTTATCGTTTTCGATGATATATCCTGCTAAGTTTGAAGTCTGAAACCTCTCGGTTCATAGTTTGTTTGTCGTTATACCACATTTGAAGTTGGAATCAACAATGAGCTTCATATTTATCGTTTTCGATGATATATCCTGCTAAGTTTGAAGTCTAAACCCTCTCGGTTCATATTTTGTTTGTCGTTATACCACATTTGAAGTTGGAATCAACACTGAGCTTCATATTTATCGTTTTCGATGATATATCCTGCTAAGTTTGAAGTCTGAACCCTCTCGGTTCATAATTTGTTTGTCGTTATACCACATTTGAAGTTGGAATCAACACTGAGCTTCATATTTATCGTTTTCGATGATATGTCATGCTAAGTTTGAAGTCTGAACCCTCTCGGAGCTTCTCGGTTCATAGTTTGTTTGTTTGTAGTTATACCACATTTGAAGTTGGAATCGACACCGAGCTTCATATTTATCGATTTTGATGATGTATCATATACTAAAGCTACTTTATGACCTATATGACTAGTCCAAATTACTTCAGGACATATGTGACTAGTCGAAATTCAAATCGGAAACACAAAGAGAATCACAAAAACACAAAAAGAAACACCAATTATCGAATTCATTTTTATTTTGCCGATTCATTCTTATACATTTTTTGGATTTTTTTATATCAGAATGTCGATATCAATGTCATAAATTTATTAATATTTTTTTTGGAATTGTTTTCGTGTCGAATGTTGATAATAGAACCGAATACATGAGTTCGTATTAGCACAAAATGAACACAATTTCCTTGATCCGTATGATAATCCCTAATCAAATCTCTACCGTCCAAAGATATCCCTAATCCGTATGACATTCCCTAACTAAATCTCCAACGTTCATCTCTCACTTTTCTTTCACTTTTCTCACTTCGCTTCCCTCTTTTCGCTCATCTCTTTCTCTCTAATCTCTGTAACTTTTCCCTTGCAGAAAAAACCCTAACTTTTCTCTCCAATCTCTGTAACTTATCTTCTCTTCTCCGTCTCTTCTCGATCCAACAATGCGATAATCCCAAACCCACTGTAAAATTCAGCCACGGAAAAGCTTCTTCAAACACGACGGATAACACTCGGATTCACTTTTCAAACACGGAAATCAGCAGATTTCTCACCAACCATCAACAATCAGCCGGCGAAGATGGGTTTGATTTTGGGATTAAGATGCTTATTTCTGTTGACTGAAAAATTCACGATTTGAGGAAGTTAGGGATTCGATTAGGGTTTGATTTTGGGAATTACACAGATCAAGGAAGGTTGGGTTTGAACTGATTCTGAAATCAACAGTCAGGGATCGAAAGTGGTTGGATTTGATGATGTTTTGGGTCGTTTTGAGTTCGAATGGGTTTGTACCCTGTTCTGTATAGATAAAATGGGTTTCTTTTTGAGTTCGAATTGGCAACAAATGATGAGATGGTGACGAATTTGAGGTGAAGAAGAGGAGAAAAAAGAGATGAGGAGGATAAATCAAAAGGAAAATGTAGGTATACTGTTAATTGGGTTGTTTTGATCTATTACACTTACGAATTTTGCTCAGTCGATCCTTTAAATTTCTGAAAATTTGGTTTGATTTACTAATGTTATCAAATGTTCGAATCCTAATTTATTCTGGAATTTATCAATTTCAATTAATATTGAAGATTTAGTCATGATTTGATTTACATTTTACTGTTCCTTTCTCTTTGTAGATTCATAAGAGAAGCCGTAACTTCAACAGCTAAAGAGGAAGAATAAATGAAACCCTAACTTCTATATTCAATTGGGTTCCTATTCTTCCTTCACAAAGTCAATTTTCATCTGTGTTGAAATTTGGGTTTTTAAAAAGGGGCAGTTTATCAGTATTTGAATCCATGGATTGCCCAAATTGGTGCTATTTGGGGCAGATAATCAGTATTTGAATGTATGGATTGTCCATTACATAGTTTTTTTTCAAGTGTGATTGTCTAAATTACTGTAGTTTGGATTCTAAATGATCATATTTAGTTATTAGTTGTTGTTTATTGATTTGTGCAGATATGGAGCTGCCATCAATATTGTATCTAAAGTTCTTTGAAACAGCTCCAGATGGGAAGAGTCGAAATTGCAAGTTCTGCAAGCAAAGCTATCCTATTACAACGGCTTTAGGTAACCACGGTTCCCATTTACTATTATTGAATTACTATTGCTAACTAATAGAATCTGTCATCACTTGTACGTTTTGCGAAAATCTGTTTTTGTTGATTCTGCATTTTTGTTCCGTCAAGGGAATTTGGGAAGGCATTTGAAATATTACCATCCTGGATATGATAAGATGGAAGATGCAATATCCAGTCCATGGCCACAACCCATCACCATTGTATCGTCTCAGGGTGATGCCAATGCCAGACCATCTTTGCAGCCCATCACAGCTGGAAGGGAAACCGCTGACAAGAATGGTGGTGCTGTCCCCAGGTCGTTGCTGCAGTCCATGACAAGTGTAACCAAGATGGCTGATAAAATGGGTAATTCCTTCCCAAGCTCATCGCCGTGGTCCATCCCAACTGCGTTGCAGGGCGCTGATAAGATGGGTGATGCCATATCCCGCCCATCTCTGCAATCTAACAGGGGTCAGTGTTAAGTCAAACATAGTAGTATTATGAATTTTGACCATAAAACATGTAACAGTGAGCGCATATTATACTCGTTACATAGTATTATCGAGTGAGATTGTCTAAGATGCTGTTTTTTCGGTTTCTACATCATCATATTGTAGTTTTAATTGAAGGATTGGTTTGGTGGTGACTGTATTTATATTGTCATATGCAGATACGGAAACCAAAAGCATGGCGGAAATAGTAACAGTAACCGAGGCAGCATCATTGTATCTCAAGTTCTTTGAAACAGCTCCTGACGGGAAGAGTCGAAGTTGCAAGTTCTGTAACCAAAGCTATCCTATTCCAATAGCCTATGGTAATCTCTATTTTTTATTTCTACTGAATCACTATAACTAGCCAAAAGAATTAGATATAATCAAAGAAGTTTTCATTTAGTGTACATTTTGCGCAAAGCTGTCTTTATTAATGTCTGCTTTCTTGTTCCGACAAGGGAATTTGGGAAGGCATTTAAAATATCGCCATCCTGAATATGATAAGATGGGTGATGCCCTCTCCAGCCCATCCCCGCAACGCATGGCAACTGTATCAGATAGGGATGGTAACATGGGTGATGCTATCCCCATCCCATCGCTACAGCCCTTTGCAACTGTGAGATTACATGCATGAACCTCATCACTGCTAGCTAGTCAGGCACAAACGTAATAAATACAGCTAACCCTACTCCACTCCAATAAACGTTATTAATTAAGATGGTGAGTGATATCAACTACTCACCTAGGTAATTACTTTTCTCTTTCTTTCTTTCATTACTCCAATACAATTCTAGCCATTATGATTTCATTGATTTTTCTCATTTTTTGTACCAAAACTCACAAATCTGATCATCAACAGAACTGTTCTCCAGTTTCTTCCTCATCAGATCTCTAACCTGTGAGTTCTCTTATAAAATCATCCATTATAGCTGTAATTTTTCACCCAATCGTTTCATAAAACCCATGTCTAATTTGACATTGAGACTTTTAAGAGTACTGTCGAGGTGAAAATTAGGTGTAGAATATCAGCGACTTATTGAATTTAGACTAGATAACATTTTTAATTATAGTTCTGGTCTATTTTTGTACACTCTAAGATTTGGTATGAATTACAATGATGTGTACAGTTCCATTCCAAAGCCTAAACTACTAGTAACATTATCTTTGTCAACACGGAAAGTTATAGTTGTGCTGATTTTACTTGTTTCTTCATTTGCTAGTTGCAGTTATGTTGTTGATGCTCCTGATCACGACAATGTAACCATCTCAAAAAGTGATCTTCATGACCTGTGATGGAGTTTTTGCAAATCATTGCTTGACCTATACTGGTCGTTACATGCTTGGAAATTCGCTTGTTGGTTCAAACTGGCTGGCACCTTGGTTTTCTTATCCTAGCCGTACCGGATTACGCTGAAGGTTCAATCTAGAGGCAAGTTATCTTATCTTCTAGCATTATGTTATACAGTTAAATGGTAGGTGATGTTAAAATACAGATATAGAAAAATAAAATACCAAGTTGCTATAAGTAACACTATTTGATTGGTTTTTTGTTTGATGGGATACAGATCAGCATCCTGTCTTGAGTTTTTTGTATTAGTCTCAGACTCTCAGACATCTTCTATTCATCCTATCCCCCTGATGTGTTATGGAACTTTTTTAGTAAACCACAATCTGTTCTATCTTCCTGTTAGTTTCCATGATTGTACATTTGGTAACCAAACTATTTACTTGCATCACATAGGTCGAGTTTCTGTAGACACAGTTGTTTTAAATTTTTAGAGTTAAAGGTTGATAGTGCACTTGTCTTCTTGCAAAAGCTGAATTTTTGTCTCTGTTTTTGATGGTGTAAATAGGGTAACTGTGAGTCACTGGTTTTGGGTAACAAGGTTGACAAGCCCGAAGCTCTATCCAAACAGGCTTTAACTGATCAAATGTATGTGAAGTAGAATTGTCTCTATCTATGACGTACTACCTTTCCTTGCATCATCTTTAAAACAAGAAAGATGGAGGATGAGATATCAAAACAGAAGCAGTGGGTTTTATTTTCTTCTTGTTAGTTTCATTCCTGATTCATACTGTTCTTCATTTTTGTGTGATTTTTAAGGGTTTCATTTATGTTGTTTGTGATGTGTATTTCTTATTTCAGTTGTTTGGATGATTTAGCAGAAATTGTGAATGTGGCATAGAGTCTCACTCAACAGGAGCTAGGGGTTTTGTCAACATGATTTTCTTCGTCTGCAACAATAGAGTGGTGCTCGGTGAGCTGTTCGGATGAATCAATCAAATTTACTTCGCAGAAAAGAGTGGTGCTTGAAGGTTACCTTTCAAAAAGGTGCCAACTTTCTAGCTTTATTGATCGATTTATTTTCACGGGTGTTTCAAAGTTGAAGTATATGTATATCAATGGCATTCCTCATCCTTAAGTTTAAAGTGTTTTTAATGGGATTTTTATTGTATTTTTTTTTTTTTAAATGTGAATGCATTTTTTTTTCTTCCAGAGATAGTATTTAATTTTTTATTTTTCTGTAAAAGTTTGAGATTGTAATTTCTTTTTGAGTAAATGATCTTGTAAATTGAATTAATTAAAATAAAATAAAATATTTTTTTATTCAATTTGGTTCATATTTGTTTTCTGTTAAATGTCATTTTGTTATTCATCCGAATAAGAATCGGTTGTCGGAAAGCCTTTTAACATCGGAATATCCAAGAGTTAGAGCAACTAACTTCGGACGTGTTCAAAGTCTATACCGATTACAAACACATACCCCTAAAACACATGTAGCTAGGAAGCGATTATGGTTGGTCTATCTATCAAGCGATCAACGTTTCACTCGCTCTATTATGGTTTGTCTATCTATCAAGCGATCAGCGTTTCACTCGCTCTATTATGGTTGGTCTATCTATGAAGCGATCGGCGTTTCACTTGCTCTATTATGGTTGGTCTATCTATCAAGCGATGGTTATTTTGCTTGCTCCAGTGAGGTCGGTCTATCTCTAAAGCGATCATTATTTTGCTTGCTCCCGTAAGGTCGGTCTAGCTATGAAGCAATTAAGAAACAAGACGCTACATGAGAGTTGGTTGATTACTAAAGCGATTGCCTAGCTGCTCTAGACTTGTACAAATCCCACCTTTTGCAACTAACGAGCGAGAGCCAAATTAAGTAGCTACAAGGGTTAGAGCGACTTAATATGGGCTTTTTGCAACCAAAACTGCTATGTTGCTCAAACCAGTTTTTCTTGAAACAATGGATGAGTTGTAGTCACCTGTGCACCAGGCATGAATACCGAAGCTAGAGAAATAAACCCGAGGTGAATTTTCCTACATAAGCCGTCGTTGCCTGCAAACTAAATTCAATTTCCCCGAACATCCTAACTCTTAATATTTTCTTTCTTAGCATTCCCCAACAAAAATGAGAACTAACATTAACTCGTAATGGAATATAATTGCTAGACGGTGTGTTTAGAATTTTAACTTTTCGCTTTTAAAATGTCTTACTGGCCTGCCAACTGAAGTATGAAAACAAGGTGAGGGTTGGTTCAATCATTTATAATGCAAACAGTCTACTCTATACTCTAGACTCCGGAGGCTTCTTTATCATTATCCCACACTAATTTCATTTCATTTCTAGTACATACAAAATGTGCACCATTAAAAATGAGAACAACAAACTAAAAAGTTGTATTTTCACCTCCCGAAATTAGCGTGGGGTGCCATATGCCATCATTTTCTGGTCCACTCTTTTATTCATGGCCTCATTTTTCACAGGGGTACGGGAATTATCAGAAGCTATATTCGAAAAATCTCGACTTAAAACTTAGCGCCTCAATTAAGCATGAGGTTCATTAAACAGTGCCAAAACAAGAGTTCATCCGAGTCCACACCACTATTATTCGCTAGGGTTGTGACGGTTCATTGGTCATTAGTGCGGTGTCACTTGCGTCGTCTCTTATGGCGTTTGTTGTCCTGTGGGTTGATATATTGGATCATGAAATATAATTGCTCTTTGAGCTTCAATATTAATAGTGTGCGTCATTTACCTTTTCAAAAAATGTAATTCTTGTCTTTTTGCACTATGTGAAAATTCCGATGAACATATTACTTGCCATGTTATTGTTATACCTTGTCTTTTTGCTTGAGCTATCCGTTTTGTACTAAAACATTTTGCTTGCCAGTTCGGTTTTATAACCATCTCAAGGATTAGAATTTTAATGTTTTTCATGGTTTGTGAGACCAGAAAGTAATGAGACAAGCCTAATTACTTGCCAAATCTGGCATTGCATATGTTCCGACTCTTTAACCAAATGAAGGCTGTCTATTGAGTTTCTCAAATGTGCAGCTCTGACGTTAGAACTAAGAAAAATAAGATCGAGAGCCACCAGGCATTATTACAAGCACAAATCATCCTGTAAACACCAATGTTTTGCTTGTACGTTTGCAGCGTTGCTCATTTTTGCCTCTCGATACTAATGCCTTCGGAATTGTTAATGCTGGATTTGGCAGGCAACATCTCTGGAGCCTGGAAGGTGCAAGATATGAAACAGCTGAATCTCTATCCTTTTGTGAAGTTCTATTTTTGGGTGACAGTAAGATGATGACAATATATGTTGGTAGTATCAAAGCATAATGGAACTCAGTAACATCTTTTGGACCGTATAATGACTTATCCTCTGGAAACCAAGTTGTTTTTAGCCTTCCGAACCGGGTATTGCGCAGTAGCACCCGATCTCGGCGATCTTTGTCAGGTAAGATCTGCACAATAATGGTGATGTTTGATAATTTTTATTGTCTTAGCCCACAATTTTGACATTCTTGTTTTTTTGGTTTTTCTGTGCAGGGTTTATCTCATACTTCACCAGGTCTTTGTGCAAATTCTCTTTTGGTTGGAGAAACGCATCAGAGATGGATTGGTTGAGAAGGTATCACCAGGTGTATCTTCATCTTCCTCTACGGACTCTGGAGAAACAGAATAGGGAAATAGAGATTACCAAATTGCAACCCTGCAGTTCATTATTCACTAAGTTTCTTCATTATCAATTACCAAATTGCAGGTATCTGGAAATTCTTTAAGAGATGCAAAATGTTGAGCCAATATGGATTTACTAGTCAGTCAGTCTAGCTCTTAGTGTTGTAACTCAAACTGGTCAATTGCCTCTCTACTCTCTATACCAATCCTGGAAAGACTACTACACTCGAAGATGAAAATCTACTATCATTAGTCCTTTCAGTTTGTATGTGAAATGCATGTTTAAATAGTAATCTTCATGTATGACTTTTTCATGTTGTTAATTGTGGCTTGTTCAGTTACGATTGCATCCTAAAATGTATGCTATTCTGAGCATATGCCTCCGAGGTGTAGGAATTCAGATTTATGTTACTTAGAGCATATGCGTCCAAGGTGTATTTATCTATAGCTTGCCTTGTTTAAGTTTCAATAAACATTAAAAATGTTTATTGAAACAACATACTTCACTGCAACACAAAATCATTGTGGCCGATTGTTTCATAGCACCATCAGCAACCACAATTTTCTCGTATTGATTTTTCCTGTCAAAAGTTTAACAAACTGAAAACTCCAACCTAACTGTGAATAATGTTTCTGAAAACTATGCACCCTAAAGTCTAAAATTCCATATGGAGAATGCTTAACAATGATCTGGGTGTGCTCGCAAACCTAACTATAAATCATCTTTTTCTGCAGCCTCATATCACTCAAGGTCTCCTATTTGCTTCCCACCTTTCTCTTAAAGTAGAGGTCAGCCAGATTTATCCATACAAGACCTCCAAGTCAGCTTCTTAAATATTAAAGATGGGGAAATTATTTTGGCTCGTTTGCTTGTATCTTATGGTGCAAAATGATATTTGAAGAAAAGGCTCCTTGCATCAGTAAAAGTCCTCTATGAGGCTTCAACCCTATACACTAATTACTGCGGTGCCGCAAGCTTAAATTCAGCAGTTGGAATTATTGCTAGAAACTCAAATGGCAGGTGTTCTAGCAGTGAATCAAGTAATTTAATGAAAAGCTCCCCTCCAGAAAGTAATTATCAAGATAGTCTCCAGAAAAAGTGCTTGCTCAGTGACTGGGCTACTACCGAAATATCTGGTTTGGATAAGGGGTATTCTAGTAAGTCAAGCCCTTCCTTTATAAGCGAACCAAATCCCTAATATTTTTGGTAGATATTGAGTGAGAGTGGAGGCTGACGGCTGTGTGAGTGAGGCGGAAAAACCAGTTGCCGGAGTTCTTCTTGCCGTTTCTCAAATGGGGGGTTTGATGTGGGAACGAGAATCATTACACACAGCTTGGTGGAGGTCAAAGAGAAGAGAGAAGACACGGATCTTTGAAATTGTTGTCATAATGACTTGTCCTCTCATATGGAAGTTGTTGATTGTTTTGAACATCGTAGCACTTGCTCACTGGAGTCTTTTTCAGGTAAGAAGGATGGTCCTATATTTGTGTCCAGATTCTCTTTTGATGGGGAAACAAAATGGAGAAATAGATTGGTGGAGGTATCACCAGGTAGTGTCTTCATCTACATCCAGACTATCTTTTAATGTAGAACTAGAATAGAGAAACAGATTCAGTTGGGAGAATGGAGTACTGATCTTATAACCATAATTGGTTTGCGCCAGTGGCATGCAACTGTTATATTGGTAATCATTGAATTATAGGTTTTAAGGTTTCTCACAGTTTCTAAATTGGTTTTAATTAGGAAAAAATTTCAGGGTGTTTTCATTTCTGATTCTGGTAGTGCTGTATGTACTTGTAAATTTCTCTTTCGAAATTAGAAAGATCAGTTAAGAGCTTATATTTCAGTTGCTAGTGTAGATTCTCATTGCAGATCTAATTGGCTATCACAAGTGTTCACTTTGGATTTGCTTCATCCATAAATGTTGTTGGTTTTTGATGATAGAATACATATCTGATTGGCTTGAATTGATATTTCCCTGCATATTTTTGTTGGTGTATCAGTTCTATTTGTCTATCACTCCTACT
The DNA here is from genome assembly GCA_023531295.1 of Papaver armeniacum. Lineage (NCBI taxonomy): Eukaryota > Viridiplantae > Streptophyta > Magnoliopsida > Ranunculales > Papaveraceae > Papaver > Papaver armeniacum. The sequence continues at coordinate 13,178 of JAJJWW010007593.1, forward strand.
AATTATCTGGCAACTCAAACATTAATATGTTTGTTACAGTGCAACTGGATCATACCAGAGCCTGTAATCTATCCACTTACACTGTATTTTGAATTCCATCTACTTAATATATGTTGTGCACCACTTCTTGGCGTTCTGCGTTCATGGATTCTAGTAAGCCACGGTACCAATTGATGGCTTGGAAAGCTGTACGAAATTTACAACTAAATAAACCCTTTACTCGAAGATTACACCCTGGGCTGTCTCACATCATTTCTGTTGATTTTGATTAATTTTGTCATGAGTTTCAGATTTGGAAAGAGCCAAATCTGAGATTAGAAGACAAGATCTTGTACTTTGTTGAATTTCTGAACCTTATCTACCGTTATTGCATAAATACTTTAGTGCTTGGTAGAAACTCTGATTAGAAAAGGCCAAGTAACGATAATGCTCGTCAATCACCGTTAGCATAAGTACTTTAGTGCAGTAATGTCAAGATCAGTTTTGAATGTTGTATAATTTTTTATATCTTAAAATGTTTACGCAGATATCTGCCCATTATTTTTTCGCTGAATTAGTTTTGTTTCCATGGTCATTTATATTTACAATATGGCACATTATAGAGATATTAGTATGACTATGGTAAATGCTTTTAGCTACGGTTACACTTACAGACACGTATGTACTTACGCTGTTGTGCGGGAGTGTAATGATTCTGAGCTGCATCTGTTGAAGGGTTATAGTGTGTACTATGAGATCCTCTCCAAGTATCCATGTGTCTTGCCCATGGTTTTTTGGTCTTTGAATCAAATGCTTTTGTTGCTGCAAATACAAGAGAGGCTTCTGTTGGTTAAAGTTCTTCATGATACCAAATCTTTCCATGGACAAGTTACAAAGGGAATTTTGCTAACTCTGGAGATAATTCAGATTTCAGGTGTGTTGAGGTTCATTAGTTGTGTCTTTTCGATATTATTTTGATATGCAACTGTAAAAGATTGTTGTAAGCATGAATTTCAGAGCACGGATCTTAAGAAATGTCTTAAACTTTACAAGAGCCATGTGGAAATATTTTGTTGCAAGGTAGGGAACAGTGAAACGGTATAGGCTCTGCATCATATTTTGCAAATTTTTTCAAACATTAAGTTGACTTATTTTGTACGCGATCTGGCCCTTTTCCTTCAGTTTGTCCATGTTCCCCTCTTTGTGTTTCTAATTTATAGGCTTTTTCTGTAGTCTTTAAAATTGAAGCTGCATCGTTAAGTAGCCTGCTTCTTGCCGTTACTTTCTTTTCACTTCAGTTCATTTAACTCTGTAGCTCTTTAAGTACCTTGGCTTGATGCTGCCATGCTATTGTCGAGTCACTTTGATTTCTATCATTTATGCAATAAGTCATTAACTATTTGAATACCATCGGGGATGCTTTGGAGGAATTATTCATTTAATTTGCAATTGTATGAGGACCTATTAGTTTTTGTCAGATGTTTTGTCCCAACGCCCAACGATGTGCTAAAATATTAGTACTTTTGTTTAGATCACTTTGAAACTAGTCAGTCAAAAATCCTCTATATTATCTATACCAATCTTGGAAAGACTACTACACTCCAAGATGAACCTCTACTACCACTAGTGTTGAAATTGAACTTCTTAATTAGTTTCTGCTGTCCTATAAGTAACTAAATAATGTATAGCAACAACAGATCCCAACATCACTGCAACAGAAAGAATGGCAGCCAATTATTCCACAATGTATTCGAGTATTGAGTTTTCCTCTTAAAAAATTAACTTACTTTTATTTTGGAAGCAATGTTACAGTCTTCCGATATAAGTGCAGGCTTGCAGATCTTGCTAACCAGCTAACCGAAGATTCTATGTAATTTCTTCTGTAATGAGAATGATGTTCTAATTTCCTTGTTACTACAGAAGATATCCTTTTAACGTAAGTCAATCTCCAAGCTGGTCTCCTCATGCAGTTGGTACAATTGAGATAAATGTATATGCTACTACTAAAGACTACGAGAGCTCTATTGGCAATATTGCCAAGATCAAAACTACAAAGTGCAACAATATCAAATGCATTCTGCACAATTCATTCCTCAAAAGACACGAGAGCTCTGTTGGAAATAGCTTTTTCTACTTGATTAACTCAAAATGACAAAAGTTAATTTAGGAACTTAAAACTTTTTAGTGGAACAAAAAAACTTGCTTCTGGCAATGGCTCTTGTGCATATGCGCCCTATTCAGAAAGTGTGAGCCGTTAGATCAAAGCAGATCAACGATGACAATTTTACCCTAAACTGCACTCTAAGCCTTATAAGTGGAGCTAGTTGTCCCCAATTCTTTTCCGCCTCCTAAACCACGATCTGTTGTTGCTGTAAACCTGTGAGTTCTAAAATTCTTTTCGAGATGATCCGTGGAATAAGCTTGTCCTTGTTTGTGAGGCTTTGGTGTTGTACTAAGACTCTCATCAGTTGGTTCTATACAAGCTTTTTCAGCATAAAATGTTTCCTATGGCATAAATCTGAGTTAATATTAGTTAATCCATCTTAGCTAGCTAGTCTTCTGGTACTTTTTATATGTAAATTTCAGATTAATTGAAATTGTTATTTGCATCTGTGGCTTATTCTTTGGTCTCTGAAAGTTTCATTTGCTTACTTCTATTTGATTGTGAACATAATTCCTCTATATCTCTATATAAATCCTGGAAAGACTATACAGTTGAAGATGTAGATCTACTACCATTAGTGTTGAAATTCAAGTTCTTAGTTTCTACTGTACTTTTGAGTAACTAAAAAAATGTTGTTATAATCTTCATTATTCTCTATCTGAATTCAGTTTGTATGTGAAATGCATGTTTAATTACATCCTAAAATGTATGTTACTTTGAGCACATGCCTTTGCTTTTAAGCACCATCAGCAACCACAATGTTCTTGTATTGATTTTTCCCGTCAAAAGATTAACTTACAATGTTCCAGTCTTCTGATGTAAGTGCAAGCTTGCAGCTCTTGCTCACGGCTAATGATTTGCAAGTCTCAACCGTGCAGTTCAGTACTGTTTACTAAGTTACTTCATTATCAATTACTAAATTGCAGCTAGCTGGATATACTTTAAGAAATGCAAAATGTTGAGCCAAAATAGATAGATTTATTTTAGCGGAATTAAGATGCCTTATTTAAGCCATGCGAACCAGTAGCTCCATCGATTAAGTCAGTGTTATAACTCAAACTGGTGACAAAATCCTTTCTACGCTCTATTAGTGTTGATCTGTATTCGTGTTGAATTGAAGTTTTTAGTTTCTACTGTCTTTTGAGTAACTAAAAAAATGTTGTCCTGGCCCCTTCATCAGTTTCTATCTGAAGTCCTTTCAGTTTGTATGTGAAATGCCCGTTCAGTTAGTAACATGTATGACTTTTTGAGGTTGTTAATTGTGACTTGTTGGCTTGCGATTGTATGTTACATAACTTAACAAGCCGCTAGGTGTATCAAATTATGAATTTATCTACGACTTCCCTTGTTTAAGTTTCAATAAACATTAAAATGTAAGCAACAATGGATGCCAGCATCACTGCAACAGAAAACCATTGCGTCCGATTGTTTCAAAGCACCGTCAGAAGATTAACATTTTTTCGCGTATTGAATCAATATTACAGCCTCCTGTGTAAGTGCAGGCTTGCAGCTCTTGCTCATGGCTAACCGAAGATTCTATGTAATTGATATTTTAATTTCTACTCTGTTTAGAGTTGTTGGGTTTAGAGGAGTTTTGTGAGAGAACTCTAATAGATAGGTTGTGGATATAATCAGTAGTACTTGAGTATTGATAAATTAGAGCAACTAAAGAATTCTGTAAGACGTAGAAAAATGGAAGAAAGGCTGAACTTTAGAAACTAGTTTTGTACTACATAGATTGATACTAGAAAAGGACTACCGTAAGGTGGATTTTATAGCCTTACAACTGACCATCTAGGGTCTTCTAAATTAGTATTGATAAATTGGCAAGATTTACGGCGAGAAAGCCAGAAAGGCACTTATGACTATGAACAAACTGAAAACTGCAACCTAACTGAATAACGTTTCTAAAAACTAGGCACCCTAAAAGTCCTTCATTTGGCTGGAAGAAATTTTGGGGTCTGAAAACTATGCCTCATAAAGTCCTTTAAATGGAGAATGCTTAATAATGGTCTGCCAGCTTCTTGGGCGCAGTGCGATGAAACTATAAATCATCTCTGCAATGTCTTATCACTCAAGGTCTCTTATGTGCTTCTCACCTTTTTCTTAGAGTAGAGGGTCAGCCAGAATTATCTATACAAGACCTAATAATCAGCTTCTTAAATATTGAAGATGGGGGCAAATCTTTTGGCTCGTTTGCTTGTATCTTATGGTGCTGGTGGAAAGCCATAAACAAGATGATATTTGAAGAAAAGGCTCCTTGCATCAGTAAAAGTCCTCTATGAGGCTTCAACCCTATACAATAGTTACTGCAATGCCGCAAGCTCAAATTCTGCAGTTGGTAAAATTAAGATAAATGCAGATCTTACCTAATCACTGACTAGGTACAACAGAAATATCCGGTTTAGATAAGGGTTATTCTGGTAAATCACACACTTCCCTTATAACTGAACCAAAGCCCTAATATTTTTGGTAGATGTTTAGTGTGAGAGTGGAGGCTGGCAGTGTATGAGTGAGGCGGAAAAACCAGTATCCGGATTAGTTCTTCTTGCCGTTTCCAGAATCTGATGGAGGGTATGATGTGGGAACGAAAACCGTTACACATAGCTTGGTGGAGATCAAAGAGAAGAGAGAAGACACATATCCTTGCAATCGTAGTCATAATGACTTATCCTCTCAAATATAAATTGTTAGTTCCCTTCTAATCCATATGAGGTTGCAGAATTAGGTAAGATCTGTAAAAGAATTTTGTTGGTGTTCAGTATTTTCATTCTTGATCTTAGCCCTCTATTGACATTCATGTTTTTGATTTTTCTATGCAGGGTTTGTCTCATATGTGATGTGAGATTTCACCTAATAAGTCTTGCAGCATCTCCAGGCTCTCATTGTTGGGAGAATCACTGAATTAGAGATTTTGTAAGTTTCTCACGGTTTCCAATTGGTTTTATTTAAGAAAAAATTTCAGGGTGTTTTCATTTCTGATTCTTGTACTGCTGTATGTATTTTTGGGTGTTTTCAGTTGCTAGTGTAGATTTTCATTGCCGTTATTGTCTATTACAAGTGTTCACTTGGATTTGCTTCATCTATAAAAATTGTTAGTTTTTGATGATATTTTGGTGCTTGATAGAATCTGTATCTCATTGCAAGTTATGCTTGAATCGATATTTCCCTGCATTCTCTATCACGCCTACTAATTACCCGGCAACTCAAACACTGATATGTTTGTTACAGTGCAACTGGATCATACCATAGCCTGTAATCTATCCACTTGCACTATATTTTGAATTCTATCTACTTATAGTTGTTGCGCACCACTTCTTGGCGTTCTGCGTTCATCATCGATTCTAGTAAGCCACGATACCAACTGATGGCTTGGCAAGCTGTACGAAATTTACAACCAAATAAACCCTTTACTCGAAGATAACACCCTAGGCTGTCTCACAACATTTCTGTTGATTTTGATTCAAGATCAGATAGAGTTTCAGATTTGGAACGTGCCAAATCTTAGATTAGAAGACAAGATCTTGTATTTTGTTGAATTTATGAATGTTGTCTACCGTTATTGCATAAATACTTTGGTGCTTGGTGGAAACTCTGATTAGAAAGGCCAAGTGGTAATGCTTGTCAATCACCGTTATTGCATAAGTACTTTAGTGCAGTAATGCGAAGATCAGTTTTGAATGTTGTATAATTTTTTGGTCTTTGAATCAAATGCTCTTATTGCTGAAACTACAATCAGTGATTCTGAGCAGCATCTGTTGAAATAGTAAAACAGTATAAAAATTCCAAATCTGTGGAAAGAGTAAGAGTTGCTGTTAGCTGGTGATGCAATTAGTTAACGGAATTGGATGTGAGAGGTGGGCCTCTACGGCCCAGTGAGCTTACCTTTTAGTCTTCAGTGTTCAGAGAAAGGATGTAACTGCGTGCTGCTCTAGACCTTCCATACCAGGCCAGTGGTCGAATTGCTACAACGGATACAGCGGGTAGACGTGTGAGAATATCAGTTATAATTTCCGCTGAAAGAATGTTGGAATTGTCCATCCAAACCTTTGTGGTCGAAGAAAACCAGAACTTGCGTAGTGAGTGTTAGTGTTGTATATTTGTAGAGAACAGTTCTCACACTTTTTCCTCTTTTCACAAGAGTATTCTTTTCATACGCTCAACATCCAATTTTTGTTCTTCTATCCAATTTTGTACAAAATCAAATGTACACACGTTGTAGTATTTTAGCTGGCTCATTTGAGAATACAAGCCTTCCAAAAACATCTAAGGATGCGTATGTATGTACGATCTTACCAGCTGATAGTCTGATACATGCTACTATCAAAAACCGCTGGACATGCCAGTGCCATGAAACTGATGGGCCTTGGCTCAAAACTATGCGCACGGTGCACCCACCTATCTCAGACGCAAGGCAATGAGGAAGAATATATCTCTTGGGATTTGACAAGAAGTCTTCAAGTAAAAACATCCTTTCTTCCTTCTTTCATCCTCGTACAATTATGCAACTCTTCGACCAGTGAATATATCTCTTGGGATTTCTCATGGTAACCATCTCTAGCAACAAATCTAAAAGCTTTATTATCTACATGAAATAATCTTTATCATCTACATGGGATATCTCATGGTCAGAACTTTTGAAATAGCACCTTCACCAACCTTGCTGTTACTGGAATTCCTACAAGCACTCAATAATGCACCCCAAATACTCGCTCCATCTTTGAATCTTTGGGGCATTTTCTTTATCATGTCCACTGAACTCTCTATCCATAATGCACCCCAAATAATGGATTCATCTTTGAATCTTTGTGGTAGCACTCTCTACAAATCCTGCCCTTCCTAACATGTCTACCATGAATGAACAATGCGCTGAGTTGGGTTTGAATCCGTGATCACTGATAAACCTATTGAACAAAGATTTCCCTTCTTCCACCAACCCACCATGGCTACAAGACGACAATAAAGAAAGTATGGTGACAACATTTGGCTTTAAACCGTAAATTTCCATCTTAGAGAACTAATCTAGTGCATCTCTCGCAATGTGTCTATAAACAATATCCCTTCTACAGATACATGGGCAAGGATCAAGGTTCCTACCATTTTACTCAACCATGGGCTAGGCAAAAGGCATGGGAACTTGGACAAGATCTGCAGCAGTATACACAATATCCCTTCTACAGACACAGCTAAGAATCATCAACACTCTCACCAAACAACGTAAGAACATATATGCCTGTAAACTCAGTTAAAAATCATTGGCCTGGTCATACTAATCTCTGTACTGTCATGTTAGTAGGAATTACTTTGAAAACAGAACTAATTCATGAACAAAACGATGTGCAAATATCTGCGGAAACAACTTTATGATGTAGAAAAAGTTCAGGAGTACAAGCTGTACAACACCAACAACATAAGCACTTATATGACACCAATGAAAAAGTCTTTTTTATAGGTAAACTGTCACGCATTACCATCACTTGGCTTAGGTCAGAGGTTCTATCAAGCACCAAACAGGTATGTGCTGTTAAATATCATGAAACACTAACAAGATTTTACAAATGAAGTAATTTAAACCAAACATTTGTATGTAGCAAAATTTTCTCAAAACAATTGAAATGTAAGCTCCGAATTGATCTTTCTATGTTTAAGATAAAGACAAATTTACAAGTAGAAACTTCCGTTTTTTTAAGTGAGTGAGAAGCTAATGTCTAAATCATTTATATCAGATCTTCAATTATCTAAATCATTTAAACTTACGGACAATTTAAAACATCTCCAGTTTATCAGATCTTCAATTATCTAAGCATATCTACTTTTTCAGCGCAGTTGAAATAACTGAAACAATTGATACCCAAGCGTATCTCAAACCTAGCTGCTACTCATTATTGAGATACAATCAGACAAGCTAGAATATCAGTAACATCATCATTATTTTATGAAGAAACACTAAAGATCAAACCTAGCTGCTACTCATTATTGAGATACGATCTGGCCATCCCTGCATAGAAAAACAGACAAGCTAGAATATCAGTAACATCATCATTATTTTATGAAGAAACACTAAAGATCAAACAAAAGCATTATTTCACAAATCTTACCTGATGAGAGGGAATACTACTAGAGTTGAACCAGGAACAACTTAGATTTTAGAGGAGAAGTCATTATGACAACAATTTCAAAGATTTATTTTCTTCTGTTTGATCTCTTCCAAGCTATGTGTAAAACTTCCCACATACCCATCTGATCTTCAAAACGGCAGATTCTATTAGCAAAAAGTTGAGCTATTTAAGGGTGTTTTCTGCTGCACCGGCGCCGGCCTGACTGCACACTAGTGACCAGTAGTTTCCATCCTCTGTCACTCTATCTAAAATATCTATGGAAATGTTAGGGTTTGGCTAATTTATATATAGGAAAATTGAGCTACTTACGAAAATACCCTTAAACAATGTCTAATGGATGTTTGATTGTAGCCCAGTGGGGAAGCCCGGTTACGACGGGTTCTACTTTCTAGAGGATTCATGCGAGGTCGGCGAGGATGGAACTCAGGTGGCCTCGCAAAGAAGAATCATATGAGCGTCAACAACCAAACATGTCGATCCTATATAAATATCCATCATAATTTATCAAGAACTCATAGTGTGCCTTCAGTGTTGAACAGGATAATTAGAACTTTCGAGGATTTGAAATGTAAACAGATTATGAACTGAGAAGGTAGAGGAAACTGAATTCAGTATATTGCTCCAATGTGTTGACTTTATATTTCAAATCCAAGAGGCTATTAAAGTCATCCAATTAGAGTTATCATGTACAGCGCGTTCGGTTCGCCGAATTGAAGGCCCAATAATTCAATTCCAGCGGAATCAACCGAATTCCGTGTACCGAACACGACTTTACAATCCAGAATTGGATTCTTACGGAATTCAATTCCTGAAAAAAAAGTCGTTTACAATTCCACCACTCCACCGATGCAATGGAATCGGATTGCAGGGGAAAAGAGGGTAATTCCCTTGAAATGTCTATATTACCCTTCCTAACAAAGCAACAGTCTCCTTATTCTTCTTTTCTAACCTAGTTTCCATCGAAGAAAACCTAGATATGGAAATCTTTTATGGCTAATCTCTTTCTCGGTGTTCACTTCCTTGCAGATCCTTATCATTCTCTAACAAATCTTATCAGCCTGTTCAAGATTATTAATGTTCGAGATTATTAATGTAATTTTACATAGTTAGTTTACACTATAATCAGATTAACTGAACCGAACACTATATCTCAGACCAAGGAATTCTTTCCGTGGAATTGAATTCCTATAATTGGATTAACCTGTAATGGAATTCCTGAGCTTCCAATTATGTGAACCGAACAGGCTGGTAGAGTCATGGTTTATAGACGATGAAATGCTAGTGTTTACCAAAAATTAAAAGGACAATCATTACTTAATTCTAATTAGGTTATCTTAAGATACCTTGAGACGAGCTTTCCTAGAATTCTCCACAATCATTTTATGGCTCGATGTTAACAACATGACGTTACTTATGAAGACGAAATGTAATGTGAAGGGAGCTGTAAGGGCAGTAAAAGACACCAAGCAAGCATCAATTGGTTTTCTACAACAAACTGACAGTTAAATCCGATAAAGATGATACTTTTTATGTCGTTGAGTTTTATTAGGAGATATGCATGTTTGTACATATATTGTATATATGGTTAGGAAATATGTTAGTTAGGAAAGATATTATTTTCCGAAAATGCTATATGACCCGCCGGGTAACAGCTGAATACCAGCGGAGTCTTGCGTGGAGAGAAGATGTGGAGATAAGAGGTGATTTTCTTTTTATCCACCTCATCATTAGTCTGCTTCTAAATTACAAGTTCGATCTACCTTCGTTGTTTTTATCTGAACAATCAAACATTAACCTGTTAGTACAGTTACGTACGTGATCATCACATAACGTGAATATCATCTTTCGTATCATGCAACATCCAGAACCATCTAAGGCTCCTCAGCGAATGAATAAAACTTTTCTTCTTCTTTTTTTTTTCCATTGTGATGATTCTTCGCCTAAAACAAACTGTACCAAAATTCCAGATTTAAGGAAAACTATCAAAACCCTTAATTTATTCAAAACGTTTTCTCAATTTCAAAAACCTAATTAGAGAATATCCAAATAAAAGATCTAAAGAAAATTGATCACTTGATTGATTTAAGATAAGTAGAAAGATTATATTAAAAACAAAATTTCTAATTACTGGAAAGAGAAGTGAAATCACCGATCGAATAAACTACAAATTGTTATTCATATTCAATTGTTCATTCTAGATATGACATCTTAAATTGATTGATAAAATGGCGATGTGGTACTTAAAGGCTGGGTAAGACTCAAACTCTTAGTATACAGCGAATTAAAATTATTGTGAAGATTTGAGGAATCAGTATGAAAATTTAAGGAGTAAATAGAACACATACAGTTCCTTCCTTGTTAATTAGTTTTTTAATGTATATGACGTGTTAAGGAGTAATCTCTCATTTAAGCCACATCAGTAGCCACGTTTAATTTGCTGGTACTCTGCGGTTACACGGCGGGTCACCTAGCACGATTGATTATTTTCGGTGTAAATTTGTTTTTGACTTTCTTCCTATTTAGTCTTAGAGAAACCCATTGTAATCTCAAGCTTTTCAATAATAAGAAAACTTCGATCATTCTCTACCTTGTCGTTTCATGGCATCTGAGCCAGAATCGAAATAACCTATATATTTGAAAATCAGAAGTTAATCTCTCTTTTAGCGTCATGGCTTGGGAAGAATCGACTTCTAATGGTAAACCTAATATTGATTCAATTTTACTGGAGAAATCATCATACCGGTATGATTTGAAGGGTATAAGTAATACAGTGAAATTAAATGGCGATAATTATGAAAAATATGGACAAGTTGTTGTTAATACTGCACTTATGAATATTGATATGAATTCAACTGGAAGTTATCTCTCATCACAAGATCGAGTACCGCTTGCCAATACACTAACTGATGCACAGTGGGAAATTATTGTGAATATATTTAATTCTTCGAAAAAGGATGGGTTGAAGGAAAATATTTCTAGTAAATGGATACTTGATACAGGGGCTTCAAGGCATATGACAGGAAGGAAAGAGTTTTTGTGTAAAACATATCAAATAAGTTCTTCTTCCGTAAAACTTCCGAATGGGACATACACGATTGCTCCCTGTGAAGGCACTGTGGTGTTTGGAGACAATACGAGATTATATCGTGTTTTATATGTTCCTGATCTTCACTGTAACTTGATTTCGTTAGCATGTTTAATTAAGGATCTGAAATGTATTGTCACTTTGACTGATAAGTTGTGTGTGATACAGGACCGCACTACGAGGAAGTTGATTGGTGTGGGAGAGGAACGAGATGTGGTCTATATCTTCCACAGTGGAGCGCAGATTATGGTAAATGGAGTTACTACTGGTGAAGATTATTACTTATGGCATAAGCGTTTAGGTCATCCTTCTAATAAGATTATTTCTTTGCTTCCTGGTATGAACAAAGTTGATTGTCAGAAGTTTCTCAACGAACCATGTGATACTTGTTTTAAGGCTAAACAAACTTGTACTAGTTTCCTTATTAGTGAGAATAAAGCTAATGACATCTTCAGTTTAGTTCATTGTGATGTATGGGGTCCGTATCGTATTTCGTCTTCTTGTGGTGCACACTATTTTCTTACGATTGTTGATGATTGTTCTCGTTGTGTTTGGGTTTATTTGATGGCACATACAACTGAGGTGGTAAAAAAATTTCTGAATTTTTGTGCTATGACTAAGACACAATTTGATAGACAAGTTAAGCAGGTTCGCAGTGATAATGGTACGGAATTTCGTCCATTGATTCCATTTTTTCTGAACAAGGAATAGAATTTCAAACCTCATGTGTAGATACACCACAGCAAAATGGGCGAGTGGAACGTAAACATCGTCATATATTGAATATGGCGCGTGCTTTGCGTTTTCAAGCAAATTTACCTCTTCGGTTTTGGGGTGAGTGCATTCTAACCATTTGGTTATATTATTAATCGCACGCCTACTACCTTGCTCAATGGAAAAACTCCTTATGAACTGTTACATAGAAAACCACCTATTTATAATGTTATTCGAGTATTTGGATGTCTGTGCTATGCAAGTGTTGTCCCTCGTGATCGCAACAAGTTCAATCCACGAAGTCGACGTTGTATATTCGTTGGTTATCCTTTTGGGAAAAAGGGTTGGCGGTTGTTTGATTTGGAAACGAAACAATTTTTTGTGTCTCGAGGCGTTGTTTTCTTTGAAAATAAATTTCCCTACACAGCTAGTGACGAAGACTGCCAGAATCTCTCTACAGAACAGTCAGATGTTTTCTCGCCTAACATGCCAACTACAACACTGGATGGTAGGGGGTGTACCATATTTACCGAGGAATCATTAGCAGACACTTCTGAAAATGATTTAGGGACCGCGTCAGGAAACACTAAATTAAATGTGTCAGGGAATACAAGGGAGGTGTCAGGTAATACTTTGGATAGCTTTGTCACGTCCGATATTAATAAACAGAAAGGGTCAGGCGGGCCAACATATAATCAAGAAGTGTTAGAAACTTTTGTCTCTTCTGAAGTTAATTCACAAACTATTACAGGCGATACAGGTACACATAATGGGACGAACATTTTTGTCTCTTCTGACAATAATTCTCCCAATGACTCAGGTGGTCATTCTAATGATCTTGTCTCATATGACGTTAGCTTACAAGATGTGTCAGCCAGGGCTTCATCTGGTAGTGCTCGGATAACTGACAACAGGTCGTCAGAGGAAGTATTTGCTGCTACCGACGGTCAAATTTCTGACACGGCAGTTCGACGAAGTGTTCGGTCTCGAGTTCCTAATACTCGGTTAAGGGACTATGTATGCAATACTGTTGAAGAAATAGACCCCGACTCCTCCACTCCTCACTCTTCAACGTCTCCAGGTACGCCTTATCCCATAACTAAGTATGTATGTTGTGAAAAATTTTCGGCTAATCATACACGGTTTTTGGCGGCGATTACTACTCTTAAAGAACCTACTAGCTATGCTGAAGCTGTTCGTCTTCCCTTTTGGCGTGTAGCTATGTCCAAGGAAATTAGTGCTCTTGATAAGAATGGCACATTATCTCTTACTGATCTTCCCCCAGGGAAGAAGGCTATTGGCTGTAAATGGGTTTATAAAATTAAATATAATTCAGATGGTACTGTCGAGCGGTATAAAGCTCGCTTGGTTGTCCTTGGCAATAGACAGGTGGAAGGAGTGGATTATCATGAAACATTTGCTCCCGTAGCTAAAATGGTTTCGGTTAGAACATTTTTATGATGTGATTGCTCGTGATTGGGAGTTACATCAAATGGATGTTCACAATGCTTTTCTACATGGGGATCTTGATGAGGAAGTATATATGCAACTTCCTCCCAGGATATTCGACTAATTCTCCGGGTAAAGTGTGTCGACTCCATAAATCTTTGTACGGTCTTCGTCAAGCTCCTCGCAATTGGTTTGCTAAGCTTGCGGGTGCTCTTAAGATTTTTGGATTTTGCGAGTCATATCTTGATTATTCTCTATTTACCTCGCGACGAGGTGAGAACTCTATTAATGTACTTGTCTATGTGTATGATTTAATCATTGCTGGGAACAATTCCGCTGCTATTTCTGCTTTTAAAGCATATTTAAGTCGTTGTTTTCATATGAAAGATTTGGGCACTCTCAAGTATTTTCTTGGTATTGAAATATCTAGAGGAACTGATGGTTTGTTTTTATCTCAACGGAAATACACCTTGGATATCCTGTCTGAAACTGGGCTTCTTGGAGCCAAGCCAGCTTCTTCACCCATTGATCAACATCATCGTTTAGCTCTTGATGATGGACCCATGTATTCAGATTCATCCCAGTATCGTCGGCTTATTGGACGCTTGATTTATTTGACCATTACGCGTCCTGAACTATGTTACTCGGTGCATGTACTAGCTCAATTTATGCAGTCTCCTCGGGTATCTCATTGGGAAGCTGCTCTCCGAGTTCTTCGCTATCTAAAGGGTCATCCTGGTCAAGGGATTATTTTACGCAAGGATAGTGCTCTTCAACTTACTGCTTATTGTGACTCTGATTGGGCCTCTTGTCCTCTTAGTCGTCGTTCGCTCACTGGTTACTTTATCTTTTTGGGAGGCTCACCTATATCTTGGAAGACAAAGAAGCAACATACAATATCTCGTTCTTCTGCTGAGGCCGAGTACCGTTCCATGGCTCATACTTGTAGTGAGCTCACATGGCTAAAGGCATTATTGAAATCTCTTGGTGTGATTCACTCTCAGCCTATGCGCCTTTACTGTGATAGTCAATCTGCACTTCATATTGCTGCTAATCCTGTTTTTCATGAACGCACCAAACATATTGAGATTGATTGTCATTATGTACATGACCAAATTCAGTCCGGCGCTATTGTTACTTCTCATGTTCGCACAACCGCTCAGCTTGCAGACATTTTCACTAAAGCTCTTGGACGTCCTCAGTTTGAGCTGCTTCTTCGCAAGTTGGGCATTCGTGATCTCCATGCTCCAACTTGAGGGGGAGTATTAGGAGATATGCATGTTTGTACATATATTGTATATATGGTTAGGAAATATGTTAGTTAGGAAAGATATTATTTTCGGTGTAAATTTGTTTTTGACTTTCTTCCTATTTAGTCTTAGAGAAACCCATTGTAATCTCAAGCTTTTCAATAATAAGAAAACTTCGATCATTCTCTACCTTGTCGTTTCAAGTTTCGAACTCAGGTCACTGGTATCCTCAACTTAGACATTATAGGTTAGTAAATTTACCAGTGTAGGACTATAATATCGGCTAAATAACTAATATTAATACTAATCCAATGTGCCAATGCCATTTAATCTTGTAAGTTTTGGATGGTCAACCTTTGCCCTCCGTACCAATCACTAAATTGGTCATTTGGGTGAAACCAGGTCCAATATGTGGTGACAGACTGAGTGCAGCTCGTTGAAATAATGAACTAAGCCAACTTCATCATTGACCAGTGGCGGAGCCATACATTAACAATGGGGGACTAAAAAAAAATTATATAAATTGTGGACTAAATTTATATATCAAGTAGACTAAATATAAAATAAAATCAATGATAAAACTAAACGTGTTTTCATGATTTTGGTGATTTTAGGGGGGCTAGAGCCAGGATTAATTAACCCTTGGCTCTGCCCCTGTCATTGACGCATGCTTCCTGTGAATCCAACATTGGCCAAAAAATTTCCTCGGATGCTTCAAGAAATTGAGTTGTTTTTCTCGGTGGAAAAGTCAAACGAGCAAATTAGCGCCAGCGACAGTTGGATCCAGCAGAGTATAATTCTTGATTTCTCCAGCCAAACGGATTCAGTTAAACTCCTTGACTTTGTAATTAGATGGATGCACTGTCGGATATTTTCAATATTGTTTGAAACTCCAGTGATACAATATTCTTATCTGTTCTCTAAATTCATCCTGTGAGTACCCATTTTCCAACATGCATCATCATCACTAAGATGTCACCATAAATTACTTGTCATCTGAATAAGTTTCTCTTTATACCACCATTAAATTAACAAGTGTTTTTACTTTTTAGTGCACGAAGAGACTTATGTGTCTCTTCCAAGCCCAGAGTCAAAACATAAATGGGCTACAACAAGCACAAAATTTTTTTAATATTTGTCACTCAAATTCGATGAGATTTTGTAAGAAAAAAAATCGACGCCAATTACATGATTCATCAACTATTACCGTGTTGCAACATTTTAGTCCTTTCAGTTTGTATGTAAATCCATGTTTAATTAGTAAACTTCATGTATAACTTTTTCATGTCGTTAATTGTGGCTTGTTCAGTTACGATTGCATCCTAAAATGTATGCTATTTTGAGCTTATGCCTCTGAGGTGTATTTATCTATAGCTTGCGTTGTTTATACTCAGTAAGCAACAACATACATCACTGCAGCACAAAATCATTGCGGCCGATTGTTTCAAAGCACCATTAGCAACACAAAATGATATTATGGTGTATCTTGTATGGAGTTGGTGGAAAGCGAGAAACAAAATGATATTTGAAGTAAGCTTCAAAAAAAGGCTAGTTATTTCATGGAAAGGTCTCCTCCAGTTATTGTCAAGATAGTCTCCAGAAACAGTGCTTGCACCCTGACTGGGCAACTATGGAAATATCCGGTTTAGAAAAGGGGTATTCTAGTAACTCATACACTTCCCTTATAAGCGAACCAAATCCCTAATATTTTGGTAGATATTGAGTGAGAGTGGAGGCTGACGGCAGTGTGAGTGAGGCGGATAAACCAGTTACCGGAGTTCTTGTTGCCGTTTCCAAAATCAAAATGGGGGAAGAAGAACCATTACACATAGCTTGGTGGAGATCAAAGAGAAGAGAGAAGACACGGATCTTTGAAATTGTTGTCATAATGACTTATCCTCTCAAATCTAAATTGTTGGTTGTCCGGCTTTCTAGCACATGTTGGGCAGTGTCACCCGCTCATTGGAGTCTTTTTGCAGGATGGTCTTATAATTATTTCCAGATTCTCTTTGGATGGGGAAACAAAATAGAGAAATAGATTGGTGGAGCTATCACCAAGTAGCGTCTTCTTCTACATCCAGACTATCTTTGAATGGAGAACTAGAATAAAGAACTAGATTCAGTTGGGAGAATGGAGTACTCATCTTACAACCGGAATTGGTTTGCGCCTGCAGTGACATGCACCTGTTATATTGGTAATCATTGAATTAGAGATTTTTTGAGTTTCTCACACTTTCCAAATTGGTTTTAATTAGGAAAAATTTCAGGGTGTTTTCATTTCTGATTCTGGTAGTGTTGTATGTACTTGCAACTTTCTCTTATGTTGAACATATAAAGATCAGTTCAGATCTTACATTTTCATTGTAGACCTTATTCGCTATCATAAATATTTAGTTTGGATTTTTACTTCATCTATAAGTCTTGTTAAGGTATTATGGTGCTTGTAGAATCAGTGATAGTTACGCTAATTGATATCTCCCTGCATTTTTTTGTTGTTGTTGAATCAGTTCTGTTTCCTATATAAGTCACTCTTACCAATCAACCTGGCAACACAAACATTGATGTGTTCATAATTTACATTTAACTCATGTAACTACGCATATCTTGGTCTGAGGCTCCACCATATAGAACAGAACATGAACCTTGAATCCTCCCGAAATCCAACACACCTAGTTTATTACAAAAACTAGAGAATAAGTTTACCATTTAAGCTATTTGCGGTCATTCCCACTACCACCAGTGGTGTCAAGCCTTCACGTCATTTGAATTCTATACACTTATAGTTTGTAGTCCACCAGTTCATGACCTTCATGGATTCTGATAATGGAAGGTACTGATTGATGGCTTGGCAAGCTGGAAGAAATTTACAACCAAACAAACCTTTACCTGAAGATCACACCTTGGGATCTCTCGTTGCATTGTTATTGATTTTGATTTGTGTCCATCGGTAAAATCTTACCTAAGGTCAGAGAGAGTTTCAGATTTGGAACTTGCAAAATCTGAGATTAGAAGACATGCTGCAACTTAAAGTTTGTTAAAATGGTATATGCAGCAATGTCAAGATCTTGTACTTTGTTGATGGACCACTTATAGTTGTAGTCCACCACTTGTAGACAAAATTTACAACCACATAAACCTCACCTTGGGCTGTCTTGCAGCATTTTTGTTGATTTAATTTGTTTAGTTACCATTGATCAAATGTTAACAAAGGTCGGATTAGAGTTTCGGATGTGGAACTTGCAAAATCCGAGACTTCCAGAGATACTGCAACTTGAAGTTTGTTGAAATGGTATCTGCAAAATGTCAAGATCTTGTACTTTGTTGAATTTCTGGACTTGGCCACTGTTATTGCCTTAAGTGCTTGATAGAGACTGATTAAAATAGGCCAAGTAATGATAATGCTTGTCAATTACCAATAAAGAAGACTTAAATTGGTGCAGGTCCGTTTTGAATGTTGTGTAATTTTTTTATATAAGTGTTTACACAGATATCTGCCCATCACTTGGTCGCGGAATCAGTTCTGTTTCCAAGGTCATTTCTATTTACATGACACTGATGACAGTATACAAATATTAGTATGACAGGCCGATGTTTTTAACTGAGGTTGCATACAGACAAAAATAAGGTTTGAATAGGTTTCTCAATACATGAGAAAACCGAACATTAACTCTGGTATTTATATGTGTGTTTACATGACTTGTTGTACAGGGAAAGGAATTGCCAGAAATTGGCATTCAAGACATAACAATGTAAACAAAACTATAAACAGAAATACAACATTGTAATAGGAAAGTAAAGGATATATTTCCTAAGTTTTACTATTCTCTAACACCCTCCCTCGATCTAAGCGGGTGATCAGAAACAGTAAGCTTAGGGCGTAGAGAAGAGAAACGATCACGTGAAATTCGTTTAGTGAAGACATCAACAACTTGATCTTTAGAACAAACGAAGCAAACAAATAACTGGACACGTTGAACTCTTTCTCGAACAAAATGATAATCTATTTCAATGTGTTTGGTACGACCATGATTGGATTAAGAGTAAGATAGGTATCACCAAGATTATCACATCATAATACAGGAGGAGTGCAGACAGGAACTTGAAGTTCTTTGAGTAGAGACTCAATCCACATGAGCTCAGCACTAGCAATAACAAGGCCCCTATATTCATCTTCAGTGCTTGAATTAGAGACTGTTTTATGCTTTCTAGCACTCTAGGAAATGATATTCGACCCTAAGTAAACACAATAACCACTAGTGGAAAGTTTATCAGTTGGATCACTGGCCCAATCAGCATCCGTGTAATCCTGAAAATTCAATTTCAAAGAAGAAGAGGGCCGGAGAGTAATACCATATAGGATGAAGTACCTTGTAAATAACGCAAGATTCGCTTGATAAGAAGAAGATGCTTGTCAGTAGGATGTTGCATAAATTGACAAACTTTATTAACCGAGAAGGCAAGTTCAGGGCGGGTGATCAACAAGTACTGAAGAAGCCCAAGAAGGCTTCGATATTCAGTTGGATTCTTCAAAGGAACCCCATTTATTGGATTTAATTCTGTAGAAGTAGGAAAAGGAGTAGTCACAGGCTTTGCTCCTTGCATATTAACACGCTCCAATAAGTCTTCTATATAACGACGCTAAGAAAGAAACAAGCCATCATTTGTTTTTGTAACTTCAACACCGAGAAAAAGAGATAACTCCATAAGATCCTTTAGTGCAAATTCTTTATGGAGAGTATCAGTAAGGTGTTGCAAATAAGAAGAAGATGAGCCTGTCAATATAATGTTATCAACATAGACAAGAAGATAAGTAACATCAATAGGCGAATGACGAATAAATAAAGACGAGTCTGCCCGGGAAGTAACAAATCCAAGTTGTTGAAGAAACACACTAAGACGAGTATACCACGCCCTTGGTGCCTGTTTGAGTCCATACAAAGATTTATGTAACTTACAAACATGATCAGGATAATTTGGATCAGTATACCCGGGAGGTTGCTTCATATAAACCTCTTTCGTAAGAAATCCATTGAGAAATGCATTTTGAATATCAAGTTGTCGAATAGGCCAGGCATATGTAAGTGCCAACGTGAGAACAACCCGAATTGTGCAAGGATTGATGACCGGACTGAAAGTTTCACCATAATCTTTCCCTTCACGTTGATGAAAACCTTGAGCCACTAGACGAGATTTACGCCGCTCAATAGTGCCATCAGCATGACGTTTAACACGAAACACCCACTTAGACCCTACCACATTCATATCCGGAGTTCGTTTAACATAAGACAAAGTACCATTTTGGAGGAGAGAATTATATTGATCATCCATGGACTGACGCCATTTACGATCTTTCTTTGCTTGTGTATAACACGTCGGTTCAAAGAAAACATATGATATAAAACTATTCCAGGTGATTATTATCCTGGATTCTTAATTCAATAAACACTTTTCATACTTGAAAATAGTTTAAGAAAAGCAAGAAAGTTATTGGAAAAAAGGGATAATGTTTATTATGTGACCCCTTTGTAATTCATCCCCAACAATTTTAATTTTGTTGTTCCCTAGATATGTTAGGGATTTTATCTCTCCCACATTCTTGTTATTAAGCTTCATTGTTACCTAGTAAAGACTTTTTTTTTCTTTACTTTGCTTGAATCTCATTCGAAGAATTCTTGATGATAGGAACTCAATCTTACTGTCGAACATAATCTTCATTGAATATTCCTAGGGTGATCACTTCAACATATTTCATCTCAATTCCCTCAAACATCTAAATTACAATAAATTTGTGTTTTGAATCCGGAAATCATGAAATAAACTAGAAATACAGAAAAAATAAATGTGAGCCCCATTCATGCATTTATTTGCTGCCTTGGCTTAATGCACACCAATTTTGAACCAAAAGAAGACGAGAAGTATGTGTGAGAACTTCATATAAATATGGTGTCAAAACGACAACGATATCGTCTTAGTGCTCTCACTAGATTTTCTTTGGATATGAGGAATTTGTAGAATGAGTCAAAATAAACTGGCTCGGCTCATCTAGGACTTCACCAATAGCCAATTCCCCAGATTTTCGGTGGAGAGTCTGGAGACGGCATGTCCCGCATGTCCCATGCATCTAGTTTTCCCTTATAGTGCGGTCGGTGAATGTACGTAAATGTTAATCACGCAAGATGAGAATTGATGGAGAAAAATAACGATCATAAATTTGAGAATGGGCAAGTTGGTCGGGTGTGACTGTGAGGGAACGAATAGTAGGGTGTGACTGCGAGGGAACGAATAAGTTGAAGGATGGAGTCACCGCATTAAATACAGATAAGTTTTTTTTTTTTTCCGAAGAGAAGGTTATATTAAAAAGAAGAAAGAAAACCAAGGATCAAGCCAAGGTTAATACAACAAAATTGTTGCGCTAAAACCCTGCGGAAGCGATATGCACAGCTACAAACGGTACTCCAAATATTGCCAAGAACACAAACTAAAGAAGAAAAGAGACGAGAATTTAACGAGGTTGAATCCTCGGGAAAAATAATTGATTTATATATTATCGCAAGGGAGAATACATATAAACCCTAAGAGAGAAAGAAGAAATTTTGGTGTGTTTTCAAGGTTCTCTACTAGGCTATTTATATACACATAGGTAGGGATTAGGGTTTCATAACTTAGCTAATAAGTCCCTAAACTTTAGGATTAAGAAACCAATAAGAGTTATCAAAACTCTTTGGACCGACTGATTTTGGTTTATCCAAAATCAACTCCACCGCTTTAGCTACTTACACGGTTTTGGAGTTCCACAAGTTTTGGACTCTCACACAAAACCGTGTGCTACAATCCCATGACATCCAACAATTCTCCACCTCCGATCATGCATTCATGCATGAGACGATCAATACACTAAATCACCATCGTCTTCCAACGTCGATTGCGCCATAGGCTGCCTACGTATCCTCTTCAAGGAATCAAACCGACCGTAGTTCACTCAATGGCCTTACTAGAAGGCCTCGACTAGGTTCCTAAGAACCTCTACCCCAAAGGGTCTCACCAAACCAGGAAGAATGTGGATCAATTCCGAGCAATGACGAAACTTGACCCCGGATACTACTTTCGTTAACATATCACCGGATTGTCTTTGGTATCGATCTTCACAAGTAGAATGTCTTCTTCTTCCGAAATTTCTCTAACAAAGTGAAATCGAACATCTATATGTTTGGTTCTGGCATTATGAACTTGATTCTTAGACAAGTAAATTGCACTAAGACTATCACAATGCACAAGCAGCTGTTCCTGCACAACACCCAAGTCATCTAGCAAACCTTGTAACCATATAGCCTCCTTAAATGCCTCAGTCCTGCCATATACTCCGCCTCCGTAGTTGAAAGCGCCACAGATGAGACTGCAAGATTGATCTCCAACTTACTGGGGTGCTCCCGATATGGTAAATACATACCCCGTAGTTGAACGTCTCTTGTCCAAATCACCAAAGATAGTCGAATCCACATAACCAACACACGGTGATTGTTCCCATCTTCCTTCACAAACTCCAAGCCAACATCAACAAGTACCATAAAGATACCTCAAAATCCATTTCTGACTTGCCAATGTCCTTTACCAGATTATGCATATAACGGCTGATCATACTTTTGCATGTGAAATATCCGGCCTTGTACATACCATCGCATACATCAAGCTACCAACAGCACTAGCATATGGGACTTGGGCCATATACTCACGCCCTTCTTCAGTAGTAGGAGACATATCGAACTCAACTTAAAATGAGGACCAAGGGGAGTACTTTGATTTAATTCCTTCGCAAACACCAAATTTCGTAACACTTTCTTCAAGTATGCCTTCTGAGACAAACAAACTTTACCCTTCTCTCTGTCACGTTGAATATCCATGCCAAGAATCTTCTTAGCTTCTCCTAGATCTTTCATCTCGAACTCAGTTGACAATTTCTGCTTCAAATGATCAATGTCTTTCTCGTTATTCGATGCTATCAGCATATCATCGACATATAAGAGCAAATATATGAAAGACTCATCACGTAGCTTCTTGAAGTATACACAATGGTCATAGTGACTTCTTGTGTATTTCTGGCCAATCATAAACTCGATCAAATCGCTTGTACCACTGTCTTGGAGACCGCTTCAACCCATACAACGATTTTTTCAAGCCTTGCATACACAATCTTCTTTTCCAAAGAACTTTGAACCCACTCGGCTGAGTCATATAGATCTCCTCTTCTAGATCACCGTGTAAGAATGCCGTCTTGACATCTATTTCAACTAGGTCTAAATCATATTGTGCTACCAAGGCCAACAAAATTCGGATTGATGAGTGCTTCACAACCGGAGAGAACACCTCATTGTAGTCAATCCCTTCTATTTGGGCATAACCTTTTGCAACTAACCTTGCCTTGTAGTTGTTTATGGGTAAAAATCGTTTCTGCCGATTTCGGTAAATTCGGTAGGTGAGTGAGAAACTGGTTCAAACCCTAAACAAATGTGCTGCACGTGAGCACTTTATAGATTCGAGAGATCAACATGTACAAGTCCGGCCTAAACAAAGTGGAGGAGAAGGGTTGATTTGGGGAGGAAGCAAAGAAAGGTGTTGAGGAGAGTAGTATCTCGACTTGTATCGAAAGTGAAAGCTTAGGAAGCTTGCAAGAGATGAAAGCTTTTTGGGAGAGCTTGCAAAGTTGCCTTTACGAGAGTGTAAGTGTAGTATATTTCTCCGACCGAGACTTGTTTATCCGGGTGGAAATAGGTAAGACCTATTTATACAAGTCGAGATTGAAACGTACCTCGCCTCATGAAGGAAGAGAGTAAAGGGTGAAATAATGGGAGGAGGTGGTAGTAGCATGGTTTAATGGGTGAAAACGTTTTTCACCATTATTTCCTCTTTTATTTGACCGCTTTATTTCTTTTCACGCTTTCTTAATGTGAGCGTAGTGTATTGCATCTTTGTGACCGCCAAACCAAAACCCTAAAGAAGCATCCCCATTTGTGTTGATGTCTCGAGTGTTGGTTGCATCTTGAGTGCAAGTGGCGCCCGCTAGTGGCGTGTGTGGCATGTGCCAATGGCATGTGCCAATGGCATGTGCGGAATGCCTTGGTGGTAGGTTGCACGGTTTGCAAGTTAGGTTACCCCAGTAGCGTGTGTTTGGCATGTGCCAATGGCATATGCGGAATGCCTTGGTGGTAGGTTGCACGGTTTGCAAGTTAGGTTACCAGTAGCGTGTGTTTGGCATGTGCCAATGGCATGTGCGGAATGCCTTGGTGGTAGGTTGCACGGTTTGCAAGTTAGGTTACCAGCGCGTGTGTTTGGCATGTGCCAATGGCATGCGTGGCCATTAGGGCCGTGACCTTGATAGGGAAACTAGCTAGCGAGCATGTTGGCATGTGCCAATGGCATGCGTGGCGTTAGGGCGTGATTTTGATAGGGAAACTAGCTAGCGAGCATGTTGGCATGTGCCAATGGCATGCGTGGCCGTTAGGGCCGTGACTTTGATAGGGAAACTAGCTAGCGAGCATGTTGGCATGTGCCAATATCATGCTTGGGCCGTTAGGGCCGTGGCTTTTGTAGAAAAGGCTGCTAGCGAGCATGTTGGCATGTGCCAATAGCATGCGGGGCCGTTAGGCCGTGGCTTTGGTAGAAAAGCGCTAGCGAGCATGTTGGCATGTGCCAATAGCATGCGGGGCCGTTAGGGCCGTGGCTTTGGTAGAAAAAGGCGCTGCGAGCATGTTGGCATGTGCCAATAGCATGCGGGGCCGTTAGGGCCGTGGCTTTGGTAGAAAAAGCTGCTAGCGAGCATGTTGGCATGTGCCAATAGCATGCGGGGCCGTTAGGGCCGTGGCTTTTGTAGAAAAAGCTGCTAGCGAGCATGTTGGCATGTGCCAATAGCATGCGGGGCCGTTAGGGCCGTGGCTTTGGTAGAAAAAGCTGCTAGCGAGCATGTTGGCATGTGCCAATAGCATGCGGGCCGTTAGGGCCGTGGCATTGGTAGAAAAAGCGCTAGCGAGCATGTTGGCATGTGCCAATAGCATGCGGGGCCGTTAGAGGCCGTGGCATTGGTAGAAAAGGCTGCTAATGAGCATGTTGGCATGTGCCAATAGCATGCGGGGCCGTTAGGGCCGTGGCTTTAGAAAAGCCGCTAATGAGCATGTTGGCATGTGCCAATAGCATGCGGGGCCGTTGGGGCCGTGGCTTTGGTAGAAAAAGCTGCTAGCGAGCATGTTGGCATGTGCCAATAGCATGCGGGGTCGTTAGGGCCGTGGCTTTGGTAGAAAAAGCTTCTAGCGAGCATGTTGGCATGTGCCAATAGCATGCGGGGCCGTTAGGGCCGTGGCTTTGGTAGAAAAAGCTGCTAGCGAGCATGTTGGCATGTGCTAATAGCATGCGGGGCCGTTAGGGCCGTGGCTTTGGTTGAAAAAGCTGCTAGCGAGCATATTGGCATGTGCCATTGGCACGTACGGCCATGTTGACCTAGTTGCATGTCTTGCAAGCCTAGGGCGCTATATTTGGCGTGTGCCAATGGCATAGCGGCTTAGTTTGGCATGGTTGCCAATGAATGTGATACGGAGTTTGGTTTTAGCGTTGTTGCCCATGGTGCGCAGTATGCGGCTTGGTTTGGCGTTGTTGCCATGGTGCGCAGAGTGCGGCTTGGTTTGGCATGGTTGCCACGGTGCGCAGAGTGCGGCTTGGTTTGGCATGGTTGCCATGGTGCATGTAGTGAGGCTTGGTTTGGCATGGTTGCCATGGTGCGCGAGTGCGGCTTGGTTTGGCATGGTTGTCATGGTCTTGATGATCACGGCTTGGTTTGGCATTGTTGCCATGGTGCAAACAGATGCGGCTTGGTTTGGCATTGTTGCCATGGTGCGCGAGTGCGGCTTGGTTTGGCATGGTTGCCATGGTGCGCAGAAGTGCGGCTTGGTTTGGCATGGTTGCCATGGTGCGCAGAGTGCGGCTTGGTTTGGCATGGTTGCCATGGTGCGATATGCGGCTTGGTTTGGCATTGTTTCCATGGTGCGCGATGATGCGGCTTGGTTTGGCATTGTTGCCATGGTGCGCAGAGTGCGGCTTGGTTTGGCATGGTTGCCATGGTGCGCAGAGTGCGGCTTGGTTTGGCATGGTTGCCATGGTGCGCAGAGTGCGGCTTGGTTTGGCATGGTTGCCATGGTGCGCATTATGCGGCTTGGTTTGGCATTGTTGCCATGGTGCGCAGTATGCGGCTTGGTTTGGCATTGTTGCCATGGTGCGCAGTATGCGGCTTGGTTTGGCATTGTTGCCATGGTGCGCAGTATGCGGCTTGGTTTGGCGTGGTTGCCATGGTGCGCAGAGTGCGGCTTGGTTTGGCATGGTTGCCATGGTGCTCAGAGTGCGGCTTGGTTTGGCATGGTTGCCATGGTGCGCAGAGTGCGGCTTGGTTTGGCGTGGTTGCCATGGTGCGCAGATTGCGGCTTGGTTTGGCATGGTTGCCATGGTGCGCAGTATGCGGCTTGGTTTGGCATTGTTGCCATGGTGTGCAGTATGCGGCTTGGTTTTGGAATTAGGGTTCTGTGTTGAAAAACCCTAATCTGGTATTTGAAAAAATACCCCTATTAATTATTTACACCTGAGTTAAATGCTCTTAGTTAATGTGTTGCGGGTAACACTAGGTCATGGGGATTTACGATTTTACCCCTTGTTTAAAAACCACCATCAACAGTAGCGTACTTGATTCACCTGAGATCCTTCTTTCTTAGCATATACCCATTTGCACCCAATGTCCTTCTTACCGTTCGGAAGCTTCGTAAGAACCCATGTGCCATTCTTGTAAAGAGACTCCATCTCATCCTGCATAGCAGCTTCCCATTCTTGACGCTCTACACTGTGTATAGCTTCAAAATAGGTATTAGGAATGCCTTCTTCAATAATTGGTAATGCATAAGCTATAAAATCATCCATCCAACCAGGTTTCCTGATTGATCTTCTCGGTTTGTTGGTTGCTATGGTCTCAGTGACCGTAGCTTCTGTATCTTCTACTGCTTCATGTTCCTCTTCATTAACATCGTCACTATCATTTGGAACTTCAGTATTTACCTCCCTTGTAGACGCCACGCCTTCGGAAGTAGTCATAACAGATACAGACTTAGCTGGAATTAGTGGAGTTGCATCAATCTCCACCTGCTGTAAAGGCTCACTGGTACTGGTAGTGTTCTCCACCTGCCGAGAACCCCAAGACTTTACCATAGACGCTTCATCAAATGTAACGTCTCTACTCATGACTATCTTCTTTTCAACTGGATTCCAAATTTTGAACCCTTTAACTCCTTTCTTCACACCCATAAAGATCCCTTTAACAGCACGGCTATCAAGCTTGTTTTCACTAACATGATACCAAGCAGGGCAACCAAAGATATGAATTGAGTCATAATCATAAGCTGGTTTACCATACCACTTCTCCATCGGAGTTTTACCTTCTAACGCAGCTGATGGCAACCTATTAATGAGGAAGCACGCATATGTCACTGCCTCAGCCCAAAACGCTTTACCTAATCCAAAGATTAGATAACATACATCGTACCTTCTCCAAAGAAAGTACGATTCATGCGTTGACTACCCCATTTTGTTGCGGTGTCTTCTTAACTGTGAAGTGCCTCTGTATTCCCTCATCCTGACATACTTTCAAGAATGGATCACTTTTGTACTCTCCACCATTGTCCGAACGTATTACCTTGATCTTTCTGCTAGTTTGAGTCTCAGTTGCCTTTTTCCACCTCACAAAGACTTCTAGGACTTCATCCTTATGCCTCATGGTGTACACCCATACGCGCCTAGAATAGTCATCAATAAACGACACGAACCAATGTTTCCCTCCCAACGATGCATTCTTGGAGGGACCCCAAACATCTGAGTGAACATAATCAAGAACTCCACTAGTGTTGTGGATTGCTGTGCCAAAGCTTGTTCTTGTCTTCTTGCCTTTCACACAATGTTCACAAAACTCTAATTTGCAGGCAATAGCACCTTTCAATAAATCTTGACGAATTAAAGAATGTAACGACTTATCACCTGGATGTGCAAGCCGCATATGCCATAACTTCGTGGTCTCCATCGCTGCAGTCTCGATGTGTTCAGAAATTGACACATCTCCCGTTACTGTACTCCCAGTTAAGTAGTACAAGTTATGATGCCTTGTGCCCTTCATGATTACCAACGATCCAGAAATTACCTTTAGAATGCCATTTTCAGCGACTAACTTGTAGTCCTTAGCTTCCAAAGTTCCGAGCGAGATCAGATTCTTCTTCACAGCAGGTACGAACCTTACTTCCTTCAGCTCCCGCACCATACCATCATGCATCTTGATTCGAACACTACCAATCCCAATCACCCTGCAGGTGTGATTATTCCCCATACGCACTTATCCATCAAACTCTTCAAAGTTTGAGAACCAGTCCCGATGAGGAAAAATATGATAAGTAGCACCAGAATCTAATACCCACGTACCGTCAGTTACGATAAAAGTTGATGGTATCATAGTCAGCGAGAAATATGAAGCTTCATCTGAATCTTCACTTGCCTTAGCAATGTTCACCTCGGTGTTATCCCTTTCTCGATCCTTACGCTTGGTACAATCCTTAGCCCAATGGCCAAAGTCATGACACCATGCACATTCATCCTTCGCGTACGCGTTCTTGTCTTTGAGCGCCCTTTCACTTTGCCACGATCACCATTCTTCTTTTTCCCCGTCTCGTTGAACGACCTCTTGCAAGAAGCAAGTCACTGTTAGCTTCACTTGACAGGTCTTCACGGTCCATCTTCCTGAACTCCTCACTACGCAATGCTGTAGTGACCTCGGTGTATGTCATTTTATCCTTTCCGTGCATTAAAGCCTTGATCACGGGTTCATACCTTTCGGGGAAGAGAGTTTATCGATTACGTAGCTTGTTCCTCGTCGTTGATCTTCTCATCGTAGTTAACTTGACTCAAAGAAGAAGTTTATTATATGAATCTAGGTGCTCAGTTAGAGAGGCACCCTTCTTCATGTTATAACGATACAAATTTCTCTTAAGATGTATCCTATTAGCCACGTTCTTCACAAGGTACTCCTTCTCTAGCTTTTCCTGAGATCCTTAGTTTCAAGTCTCGTGCGATAATTAACTCTTACCGATGTTGCTAAACACCTCGAATTGAACCAAGACATAATTTATTCATCTTGTTCCACCGCTTTGCAGACATCTCCACCTGGCCGACCTTCTAAAGCTTCTTCTAGGTCAAGATGAACAAGAGCATCCATTACGTCTGTTCTCCATAAACCAAAGTTATTGGTTCCGGTGAACTTTTCAACCTTTAGTTGTGATCTATGAGAATGCAGTATTTCTTCTTTTGTTTCTTTATCTTTATTTGTGGACTCCGAATGTTCTCCTCTAGGATCGTTCGGATCAACTGGTTTATCCCCGTCAACCATTGTTCACAAACAACCAAATATAGATAAAAAACTAAACCTTGAGATCAGAATTACCTCAAACAACTTCAGAAAAAAAAAATACCCCCGCTTCAATATTATGAATACCCAAAAAATCCAAGAACGTTACCCGAGCTCTTGATTCCAATTGTTGCGCTAAAACCCTGCGGAAGCGATATGCACATCTACAAACGGTACTCCAAATATTGCCAAGAACACAAACTAAAGAAGAAAAGAGACAAGAATTTAACGAGGTTGAATCCTCGGGAAAAATAAGTGATTTATATATTATCGCAAGGGAGAATACATATAAACCCTAAGACAGAAAGAAGAAATTTTGGTGTGTTTTCAAGGTTCTCTACTAGGCTATTTATATACACATAGGTATGGATTAGGGTTTCATAACTTAGCTAATAAGTCCCTAAACTTTAGGATTAAGAAACCAATAAGAGTTATCAAAACTCTTTGTGACCGACTGATTTTGGTTTATCCAAAATCAACTCCACCGCCTTAGCTACTTACACGGTTTTGGAGTTCCACAAGTTTTGGACTCTCACACAAAACCGTGTGCTACAATCCCGCCAGCATCCAACAAAAATTACATACACATTAGAGCATCCCAATTACTCCAAATTAAGCTAGGATCAACGAACTTAAAAGTATCTTTGTCACAAGACCATAAGACAACCAATTGCTTAACCAAATCAATGTTTTTTTGCACACTCTTGTGACGATCTCCAAATACTCTTCCGTTCCTCTCCTTCCACAAAATCCAACAAACCGCATAATGAAGGATTTGCCATACATCCTTACCTCTCCCTTTCAACACATTGTTAGACCATGCTTTCAAACAATTGAATCAAAGTATTTGGTAATGGCCAGGCTATCCTAAAGGATTTGATGAAATATTTCCAAATCTCAAAAGAATACTTACAATGAATGAACATGTGATTTGCTGACTCCCTGACTTCCCTGCATAAAACACACATCTCGCTATCAATGTTTACACCTCGATGCCTCAACATGTGCCTGGCAGGTACTTCTCCCTAGCGTCTCAAAAGTGTCCCAGAATTTATGTGGTTAAAAATAAGCTGTCCATACGTTTAATGATTCATTTTTTTTTAAATAAAACGTTTAATGACTCCGTCGTTCCCGGAGTGCATGTGGAATTATTCGCATACAAGACTATAGGCAAGTCATCCCCACGGCCATTACTTTTATGCCGCAGACTTTTTTTTTTTTTGATAAGAAGTGAAGATGTATAAATGAAAGAAGAATATACAAGAGTTCTACAATAAGTAGAAAAAGAACGAAAAATTTACAGCAAGGCTAAACAAAAATGGCTTCCTAATTATTGGTAACAGTAAAAGCAAAGTTTTGATGAACTTTTATGCCGCAGACTTTTATGCCGCAGACTCAAATGCTACTTTTCTACTTCGCACAAGGGTTTCATTTTCCATCTAGTTTATCTCTAGAGTCTAGACTTTTCCCCCGAGCCTCCCTATGGAAACTCCGGGTATATATCAATCAGTCGGTTGTTTACTCGTATTTATGTTTATTTTTCGTGAAAATTTAAATGCCTTTATTTATCCACTAAGTAGAAAATTTTCCTAGAAAAATCTCACAATAAACAAAGGAATAACCTCACAAAGCTTTATTTGTATTTTTCTTTCTTTGCAACAATGCGCTTAATCATGAAAAACAAACATCTAAATCCATTACTAGGAAAACCCCACTTGTATAGCAAAAAAGCAATCCCAAACGGGGCTTTAGTATAAGAGCATCTCCAACAGAGGGGGAATTTTTTTTTTGTTTTAATGACACATAGGATTTTAGACCCCCATTTTGGCATAAATCCATCTCCAATAGTAGGGTCCTACAAACTAGGAGGGACCAATTACTAAATATGAAGTTGTTCAAGAAAGGGTTATCTACACCTCCGACTCCATCTCCACGTCATATTTTTCACTATTATTCCTAAAAAATTCTCTGCTGTTGGAAGTGGTTTTTTAGACATGAGATCATATATTTACTTTATGTGTAGACCCAATAAATAAAATGACTAAATTAAAAAGCCACATTGGATTTTTTTCACCTTATATTGGAGATGCTCTAAACTAGTAGAGGTGAAATATTAAATATGAAGGTGTCAAAAAAAAGTCTTAACAACACCTTGGAAATAACCCTCAACTAATCCCATGTCATCAATTTTGTTTTAAAAAAATAATATTTATTTAACAAAATCATGTTTGTGGCTAGGATTCAAACAAGTTTCCTATACTAGGATAATGCTGAATGATATTTGGTTATTAAAATCATGCTAATTTTTTTTTTTTTTTATATATATCTAAATTCAAGATGCACGGTACAATTTTAACTATTGAAGATGGGTTTTAGAAAAATGGTCCATTTAGTCCCGTATATGAAATCCCCAACAAATGAAGGTCTACCAAAGAACCAACCAGATTTTCCTAGTGGATAAATCAGAAATATAGCAATTTGACGATAATGCAATTGCATTATACGGTCACAATTGAACAGATCGAGGAAGTTTGAATTGACGTAACATGAAAACCTTTACATAAGATTTTTTTGACCTGAGGTGTTCTGACGAGTGGCCGTGGTCTTATGGATCATGGTTAGCGAAAAAATTAGACTCCTTGATACCGTTAAGTCGAATAAAAAACATTAAGAGCATCTCCAAGAGAGGGTGGATTTATTTATTTTTAGTGACACATAGGATTTTAGACCCCCATTCGATATAAATCCATCTCCAATAGTAGGGTCCTACAAGTTAGGAGGGACCAATTACTAATTATGAAGGTGTTCAAGAAAGTGTTATCTACACCTCCGGTTGCACCTCCACGTCATGTTTTTAATCAATTTTCTTTTAATTCTAAGGGTTAAAATTCTTACTGTTGGAGATGGGTTTTTAGATATGAGGTCATATATTTACTATATGTGTAGACCCCATAAATAAAAGGACTAAATAAAAAATCCACGTAGGATTTTTTACACCTTCTATTGGAGATGCTCTATGTAAATAAAAAACATTAAGTAAATACGTCAAAACTTTTATATCCTTCTAACTCAAGTAATTATAGTAAGTTTCAAGGTCAAAAGAATAAGGTATATTTTGTTCGTCTCCATTCTC
Source organism: Papaver armeniacum (assembly GCA_023531295.1). Taxonomy (NCBI): domain Eukaryota; kingdom Viridiplantae; phylum Streptophyta; class Magnoliopsida; order Ranunculales; family Papaveraceae; genus Papaver; species Papaver armeniacum. Next base: position 45,538 of record JAJJWW010007593.1, read on the forward strand.
GGCATTAAATATTTTGAAGTAACCAAAATGCATTTTGGTGGGAAAATAGAGTGATAACAAATTTGCAACAAAAAATATTTTTACATGTGGTAATAAAAATAGGGCACTCATCAGACTTGTGGAAAATTTTAGCACCCAATATAGGTAGTAAATTCGGTTAGTCCGGACTCTGAAGATCTACACTGCTAAATGTGTTAAATATGTTTGACCGCATTTCCTATCCATCCCAACAATTTTCTTTTTGTTGTTCCTTAAATGTGTTAGGGCTTCTATCTCTCCAACATTCTTGTTATTAAGCTTCATTACTACCTCGTAAAGATATTTATTTTCTTCACTTTGCTTAACCTCATTCGATGAATTCTTGTTGGTAGGAACTAAATCTTACTGTCGAACATAATCTTCATTGAATATTCTTAGGGCGATCACTTCCAACATATTTCATCTTAATTCCCTCAAACATCTCAATTAGAATAAATTTTTGTTTTGAATCCGGAAATCATGAAATAAACTAAAGCATGTGAGAGCCGGACTTGGATGGCCATTACATAAAACTAGAAATACAGAAAAAAATAAATATATCCCCAATCATGCATTTATTTGCTGCCTTGGCTTAATGCACACCAATTTTGAACCAAAAGAAGACGAGAAGTATGTGTGAGAACTTCATATAAATATGGTGTCAAAACGACAACGATATCGTCTTAGTGCTCTCACTAGATTTTCTTTGGATATGAGGAATTTGTAGAATGAGTCAAATTAAACTGGCTCGGCTCATCTAGGACTTGAAGGAGTCACCGCATTAAATACAGATAAGTTGATGTCCTATCTATAGATATAGGTACTTCTCCCTAGCGTCTCAAAAGTGTCCCAGAATTTATGTAGTTAAAAATAAGCTGTCCATACGTTTAATGATTCTTTTTTTTTTTTTTTAATAAAACGTTTAATGATTCCGTCGTTCCCGGAGTGCATGTGGAATTATTCGCATACAAGACTATACGCAAGTCATCCCCACGGCCATTACTTTTATGCCGCAGACTCAAATGCTACTTTTCTACTTCGCACAAGGGTTTCATTTTCCACCTAGTTTATCTCTAGAGTCTAGACTTTTCCCCCGAGCCTCCCTATGGTATATATCAATCAGTCGGTTGTTTACTCGTATTTATGTTTATCTTTCGTGAAAATCTAAATGCCTCTATTTATCCACTATTTGCCTCTACAAAGTAGAAAATTTTCCTAGAAAAATCTCACAATAAACAAAGGAATAACCTCACAAAGCTTTATTTGTATTTTTCTTTCTTTCCAACAATGCGCTTAATCATGAAAAACAAACATCTAAATCCATTACTAGGAAAACCCCACTTGTATAACAAAACTTTTACTGCTATGATTGTTTTAGCTTCACACCAAATTGCTTGAGGTAAGTGATTCAATATGAATTGGTGTTTCCTCGTTGTCTAGTTTCCTTCCGTTCCTATTTCCAGTTGGTTATGCCACATTACGGTGTTCTACTTATGTTAGAGAACCCTGATCGTTTATATAATATAGTCCGCGCAACCCTGGTTGTATTGTTCTTCCGAAATTGATTTATCGAGCAAAAATGTACTTGCACTGGTTAGAGAATGAAAGACCGATGAAAAATATTGTTGTGGACGGTGCACAATGAACGATCAACGTCCCCTAAGAGCATCCATAATCTATGCCAGAAAAGGCAAAATTCATGTATCATGAGAAAGAATTTAGTAGTCATCTAATTAAGGTGAGTGACATGCCCGCATTGTCTTTCTATGCCATTGAGTTTTGGATGGTCAACCATAGGTCTAGTTTAAATAACTAAAATGGTCACTTATAAATGCCAAAGTCATTTGGGGTGAAAAAACAGTCTGATGGGCGGTGATAACAGAGAGCACATCGTTGAAATAACGAACGAATTGAGCAAACGTTGTCATTGACGCTTGGCTCTAGTGAATCGAACATCAGCGGAAGGGTTTTCCTCGAGCAAACTATAGACACGGTTGGAGTATAATTCTCGATTTCTCCATCCAAACGGACTTCATTAGGTTCCTTGAATTTGAATTTAGATGGATGATCTCCATCATCATAAATTATTTGTCTTCAAAATAAATTTCTATTACACCACTGCCACAAGTGCTTTTAGTGCCTGAAGTGAGGGGACTAGTTTACGTGTCTTGTCCAAGCCCATAATCAAATTATAAATGGGCCACAACAAACACAAATATGTTAGGTTCTTATATCAATCCAGTATCAATGAGATTTTGTTGGAAGCAATCGATGCGAGTAACAAGCTATAGTAGTCGGGTGCATGATTCCTTAAATAAACGAACTTCGCACCAGTAAAGTTTTTCTATACGGCATTCGTTCATTAATTTTCTCCTAACATGATGATCCTAACAAAATATGAACTAGTATCAAATTTTACTAAGATAATATCTCACCAATATACGTGTTCGTACAAGGTAATGTATGCAACCTTCTGAGATGGAGTCAAATACGTTACCATTGCGCCACATATCTCATCGTTTATTACTCAAATTTTAGTAATAATAACATAGTTTAAGGCGAGAACTATCAAGTGGTCTGATGATTCTCGAGCTTCCTCCTATAGGTGAGGTTGGGATCGAACCCATGTAATAACATAAATCCCAAGCAATGAACTTAGGTGTAGCTTTAGGGACCACCGTTCAAAAAAAAAAAAAAACATAATTAGGCTTTTGTCTTGTGTGCTTGCACATGGTCTTAAGTCATGCATTTAGCTAGCATATAGAGCATTACTTTTTGAAATCTCAGTTTATCATATAAAACTTGTGTCAGCTAAATGATAGTTGGAGCGTCAAAAATGAACATGTTGATCCCTATATAAATATCTAACAGTAGTAACTATCAAAAACTCTAGTATGTCATTTCATAAGTGTTAAAATGGATAATTAGATTTTTGGAAAACTTGAAAATAAATGGATTATAAACTGAAACAGTGGAGGAAACTAAATTCATTATACTTGGTCAACAATATAATTCAAATCCAAATTATTGAAATCAATACATCGATATAACACTTTTTGAGAGGGGGAAATTTAAAATTGGGAGTTAGGAGGCCAACCGTCGCTGGGCCATATAGATGTGTAAACTGTTGTAGAGAAATTGCAGCAGATACAAGTCTCGACTTGTATATGAGCATTTTTTAAGTCATCATTTATCTACTAACTAATCGCATGTAGGCACTAACACATTTTGTATTCCTGCAGGGTTTATATTATTTGTTTCAATTCATTATAGTTAATCTACTATCTATTAGCATCTAAGGTACTAACACATTAACAAGTGTTCATAGTACCAGAAAGAACTAGTTTATGTGTCTCTCCATGCCCGGAGTCAAAACGTAAATGAGACACAACGTAACAAAGAAGAAGATTACAAAGTATTCGATACGCATAACTCTGTAAGTAGTAACAAGCTAAATAGCTAATAGCCAATTGCATGATTCATCAAATATATAAAAAATACATGAACTTTGGATCAGTTCAGTGGTTCTTATATGGCATTCTTAAACTTTCTCCGAAAATGATTATCCTAAGTAGTTTCCTAACAGAAGAAGAACTATATATTAAACTTTACTAAGATAAAATCTTATTAATGTCCTTTATTGTAGATTTTTTTTTTATATCCCTGGATGGTTATAAGGTCATACCAATGAGTAAGTGCAAGCAAAGTACTTGGTCGGTCACTTTAGCGGAGAATATTTGTGCAACATGAGAAATACAGGTTGGGTTTGTGTTGGAAAGCAAGACCTTTGATAACAAAGAAATTGTGTGCAACAAGAGTAACTCCTTGGAATCTGGCGGCAATGAGGATATCATCACTCTTTCACACTCAATTTCTAATTACAGCATTAAACATTCCATATGGAAACAAATCAAGCAGTTGATAGCAGTAAACAAATACTCCCTCCGTACCTATTATATAGGCGGAATTTCCATTTTTCCTTGTACCACTATATAGGCGGAGTCCAAATTTCAAAGCGGTTTTTTACTTATATTACCCCTATTTATTTCCTTGGGAATCATCACAATTGAGTATATGTCTATAATATTGGGAATATAATTAAGGGTAAAACAAGAAAGAACATACAAATATATAAAATCAATAAAAGTTTCTTAATCTAAGAGAATTGGTCTCTCCGCCTATATATGTGGTACGGAGGGAGTACCTTACACAAATTTCTAGTAAGGAGCGTTGATAGAAGTAAACAATGGTCTTATACAAATTTCTAGTAAGGAGTGCTTTGGACCTTCTTTTTTTTTTTTTGAGTTATTCGACGCTGATAACTTTATCTCTTGTAATTTCCTCTTGGGTAATGAATTGTAATGATGCTTTAATTTATTTTTTTTATTTTTTTTTGACGTGGAATAAATCAAAGGAAACATTTGGATATGGAGTTAAGCTACCATAAAATCTCAGTAATAATTTATAGTTTAAAGCGCATGTCCTCCTTAAACCGAAAAAGAGGACAAAACTCAAATTATTTGGTTGGTTGTGTTTGGACATCCTTTTTTTAATGATGAGGGGGATGTGACTCATGTGTTTAGCTAGTTAGTACTCCCTCCGTTCCACTTTACTTGATGTTTTAGGGCTTTTTCTTTGTTCCAAAATAGATGAAAGTTTTAGTATTTTTCCCAAATTCTCTCTGATTTACCCTTGCTTTGGAATCACACCAGAGCATAAATTCTCATCGTAATCAACGCATAAACAATTACTCCAATTTTTGAATATTTTCCATAGAGGATATACACTCTAATCTATAAAAATTTGGTGCATCCCAAGTAAATTACAATGGGATTGGTAACTTTCCCTAGAAACTAAAAACTAAAAACTAGGTCATTTAATTTTTTAAATAGGTATTAATATGGGTAGAAATGGAAAAATTTAACTCTCTTTGATGTTCCTTAATCTGCGTGAAAAACTCTACAACATCAAGTAAAATGAAACGGAGGGAGTATATGGGTATTATCTTGTGAAAACTCAGTTTATCACACAAATATTGTATCAACTAAATGACAATTGATTTATGTGCATATAAGCATCAACAAACAAACCTGCCGATCTTATATAAATGGCTACCATTAACTATCAAGAACTCGTAGTGTGCCTCAAGTATTAAAAGAGATAATTAGATGTTTGGAGGATTTAAACTAAACAAATTCAACTTAGATGGTGGAGGAAACTAAATAGGTATATTGATTCAACGTGTGGAGTTAATTATTTAAATCCAAGACTATTAAAGTTATTCCACTATCATTACTATCCAGAGTCAAGGTATATAGAAAATGAGTTGCTAGTGTTATTTTTTTTGCTGTTTTGGTTTCTGCGTTCATGCTCCACAAACTAATAAGCATAACAATCAGAAAAACCTTCCAAACGGAAAATAAAGTTAAGAATGCGAGTCTGAAAAGGAAGCTGAACATCCATTTGAATAGAGGATACCAGCACTAACTCATTTCACCTAATTAGATAAGCAAGTTGGATGTTATAATGTAACTGGACTTGATATCTGCGGATTCCATAATTTCTTGATGGTTGATCTTGTATACCAAAAATAAAAAGAAAATCATAGATTAATTTGATGTTTTAATCCTAAAAATCTTTGATGTTCTCAACTTTGTCGCTATAGACAATAGTCTTACCGATGTAGGACAGTAATATTGACTAAGTAACCATTAACAAGAATGATTGTTTTGGGACCGGGGGATTTTTCGGGGGATTATGGTTTACTTAGCCCATCCACCCCATCGTTGTAAGGGGTGTCCTAAAGTTGTAAAATGACTTAGTTACCCTTTAATTAAATACATAAATATATTCTTATTTGACTTATTCAACTTTTTTTATAATTTTTTTTGTTTAATTTTAATTTTTTTTCCATTTTTTTTTTTTTTTTGTATTTGGTTCGTCTAGCAGAAAATAAATAAAAATTAGTTGAACTATATGAACAAAAAAGTTCGGTTAGGGGAACAAAATTGCGAGCTAACCGAATTAAATAAAGAATAGTTTGGTTAAGGAATTTTTTTTGCGAACTAACCGAACTAAACATATGGGTTTACAGAGAAGAGTTCGGCACCAAATATTTCTTTTTGCGAACTAACCGAACTAAACATATGTGTTTACAGAGAAGAGTTCGGTTAAGGAATTTTTTTTGCGAACTAACCGACCTCTGAATTTGGTATTCTATACAAAAGTTCGGTTACAAAAAAAAAAAAAATTGTATTAGCCGAAATGTTCTTCACTTGGGAAGCTCACCACAACATCAAGATACAAAAACATGATTAGCAACTTCAATCAATTGCATCGAAAAACTCTACCACCATCTAAAATTCTATGGACAGTGTTGTGTTCATCAAAAGTACATTTTTTCTTGTGGAAAGCATTGACTGGAGGCCTTTCGACCTTCGACACCAACATCCGCCCTCGATGCAACTCCGATACAAAGACTGTTATTCTGCTATATTATCATGATATTGTGGATTCATGGCAAACCAATCTAATTGTAATTGATGAATCTTGGGGTATATACCCTGTTGTTATAGTCCCTTAGTAGTTTAATAAATTTCATGCTTCAAAAAAAAAAAAAAACTCGGTTACCGAACTAGATTTTATTTAAAAATTTCTACGAACCGAACTTGCTACCGTATTTTCCATCTTCACCCTATTTTCATGATTACTACTCAATTTTTTCAATCAAAAACGAATCAAGAGTAATATGGGACATTTACTACTCAATTTTGAAAATTAATACTCAAACCTATTTTGATGATTAATACTCAAACCTAATAAAAGAAAAGAAATAAAATATAAATATTTAAATATGCAATAAAAAATTAATAGAACAAAATCAAACAGAGCTTTTGGAAAAATTAAAGGGTTAACATTTATGTTAATACCAATATTACATAAATGTTGGTATTAATGTCCCACATAACTCTTGATTCGTTTTTTATTGAAAAGAAATTGGGGAGTAATCATAAAAATAGGGTGAAGATGGAAAATACAGTAGCAAGTTCGGTTAGTAGAAATTTTTAAAAAATCTAGTTTGGTAATCGAACATTCTGAAAGATAATATTGGTATTAACATAAATATTTGGATAAGGGCTGGCTTAGGTTTACTTCTAAATGTCTTGCCAAAAATAAAACTTTGGGGGAAAAATCGTTCATTAACAAGGGTTCTTAATTCTTAGTGCATGAAAGGACTAGTTTATGTGTCTGGTCCAAGCCCAGAGACAAAACTTAAATGGGCCACAACAAACACAGGAAAAGGAAGAATACTGCCAAAGCATTTGGAATTTGGATTGCATGATTCATCAACTGCATAAACCATACATGAACTTTGCATCAGTGATCAGTTAACTATTTCTTACACCACATTCGTAAACTTTCTCAAGATGCTTTCCCAGTAAGGGGAAACTCGGTAACTAAATTCTTTGGACTGGACCGTGAGTTAAAAAAAGGTGTTACACTGGGTAAAAAACAAAGTTACTCCACGACTGAGGTAATTCTTTTTGGACCCGGGTATATAGTAACATTTTCCAAGGCACACACCTTTTACAAAGACCACATTCCAGTTTCCACCGTATAAAAGAAATCTTCCCGGCTCTCGCTTTTGGAAAACCCCCAATTTCTTTTAGGGCATAACTGGAGGAGATCGATTAATGGGTGATCTGTATATCTATTGCAGCAAACACTGTAAGTTTAAGCTCATCTCTTCTGCAAATCCCGACTCTTATTTTTTTCTGAAGCTTTGTGTTTTATTAAATTTGCTTTTGCTCCTAAACCGACTTAGAATGCCATCATATTTGAGAAATTTCTAGGTCTGATTTCAAAAAAAGGACAAGTCTACAGGTAGGCTTAGTCCTATGGGCTAGATATCTAGCCGCTAGATTGGCCATCCACGTCAGCCTGGGCAACCTCCTAAGTCCTATGGGCTAGATATCTAGCCGCTAGATTGGCCATCCACGTCATCTGTGAGCGCCTAACCATTCGGCGTTTTTCTGAGCGCCGCTCCATGCGGCGTTTAAATTACTTTTTGAACGCCGAACCGTTCGGCGTTTCAATCTCAGCCGTTAGATTTTGTGAGCGCCGAACGGTTCGGCGTTGAGACAACTTTTTGAGCGCCGCACCATTCAGCGTTTCAATCTCGCCGATAGTGAGACTGCGAGCAAATGCTAGGCAAGAGAAGTAGCCAGATTTAGTGTTAACTTTTTTCCCACACTTTTTTCATGATTTGCAACACTTTTTGGCCAATCTAGCACTCCAATCTAGCCCATAGGACTTAGCCTTAATGGTGATACCGAGAAAAGTAGTAGAAGACTAGTAGTAGTGGTAGAAGCAGGGACGGGCCTAGCAAGGGGCTAACCCGGACTATAGCCCGTCCCTAGTTTTAGCTTGATAAAAATTTTGTGCTACTAATTTTTTGATAATTAGTAATTAGCCCTCCCCTATTAGTATTTAGCCCCCATTTCTTTAAGATCAATCCTTATAGTTGTAACACAATTAGTTTTTAGCCCAAGATCTTGTTTGAAACACAGAATTTTCTTTGTCACATCCATTTATTTCTTATTTTTCTACTATAAACCATAAATTTCTTTCTCCAATCAATTTGGTAATTAAAATTGGAGGATTTTAATCTTATACTTGTCCATATATCTAGTATTTTAATGCAAATTTCAGTAAACCACTGTTTGTGTAACCCATTTCAAAAAATTATTCTAGCCTACCCTATGAGAATCCCTGGGTAGAAGTAATGTTGCTGTTGATGATGAGGATGTAATAAAATGTGAGATACTTAGCCGATTACCTGTTAAGTCACTTATGCGTTTCAAATGCGTATCTAAAACATGGCTATCCCTGCGTTTCAAATGCGTATCTAAAACATGGCTATCCCTAATTGAACAAGATTCATACTTTGCTGATTTGCATTATGCACACGCAAAAGCGCGTCCATCTCTCCTTCTGGTGAAACCACTTAGTCCAAGGGATCCATGTAACAATGATTTAATTCTGACAGCCAGTCTAAGTACAGATAGAAGCAAAGCGGAAATTCACACTATAAGGAAGACAGATTCATTTAGTTGTAATGAGATTCTTGGACCTGTGAATGGTTTGATATGTTTTATTGACAGATCCAAGTCTGAAGTTTGCGTATACAACATCAGCACAAGAGAGGTAACTCCACTTGTTAGATTGACATCGCGAAAGCAACACTTACTTTCTTTTATCACGATCGTTGAATTTGGATTTGATCCCGTCGCTAAAAAACACATAGTATTACTGTGTGCTTTATTTATTAATCAGCAACCAAGTCAAGACCACTTTGGTGATTGTTATAGAGTTTGCGAGGTCTTGACTATAGGAGATGATGCATGGAGAAGGATTGATGAGGTCCCGCCTTGTAATTTGGGGACGTGTTCTGTTTATGTGAATGGTACTATTTATTACCGTACCTTTAAGTTTATGAGTGGGAATAATGATGTTGTATTAGTTGCATTTGATGTCGGGAGTGAGAAGTTCAGAACAATTACCATCCCTAATCTCATCCTGAATAACCGGTCTTCTAGTTATCATCGATCTGGCAACTTGTTCGAAGTGGATGGGCACGTAGCTATAGCTTATAGAATGACTGCTTATATTGTCAAGGTTTGGGTGTACAGAGAAGATACTGAGTACAATAACCAGGGGAAGAAGACTGAAATTACAGTTTTGGTAATCATGAGGAGAACTTGACTGAATATACTATCACATTACCTTTTACTTGGGACTATATTCGAAGTTGGGGTTTTTATACTGGGGCAGGAATGCACCAAATACTCATACAATCTAATAAACAGTTAGAGAGTGGGATATACTCTTCCACTCTTTATTCTTACGACCTGAATAAGGAGACGTTCACCAAAATTGAAGTCGATGGGATCCCCTCTTCAATTCAAACTGACTGTCGTATTAAATTGGCTTCCACTTTTGTCGAAAGCCTTTTTTTTATTCTAAAGCAGCGAAGTTGTAGCGATGCACCTCAGACAAATATTCACCAAGAGAGTGATTCTCTTCCTATAGTTTTACATTCTGGTAAGCATCTTCACTTTGAATTTAATTTCTTTTTTCTTAATAAATGATTATTGACGATGTTATTTTATTTGATTAAATATGACAAACTTACCTCACTTGAGAGGGAATGAGTTCTGGTGCGCTTTCTTATGATTGTTTCTGAGTTGTGATCTCTTGAATACACATCAGTCTTGGATGAAATGGCATGTATAGATGAAGAATGCATTTGTTGATCTCCAAATCCTAAATTGTGCGACATATATGGGTATAGGTTTAGCCAATTTCTGGTACACGACCTTCATCTCATGCAGGCTAGATGCTATTTCTAATGTACGATACCCATGTTGTCTTTTCTAGTTGATAATTCTGACTCCTTGCTCGGCAGGTCAAAACTTGTGTTTTCTTAGCTGTTTTTACTAATTTGTATTATACCTTAGGCAGTCATGTACTCCTGTTTTTCTAGTACTCTTTTAGCACTTATTGTACAACTTTTCCTGTCAACCGAATATATGAACACATAGATCAACAATTAAAATTTTGGATAGCTTAGGTGTTGCATTATTTAGGGGCCTTATGTAGCCGAGGAATTCATTATATTGGGACTTATCAGCAGCGTGTAGATGAGCTTAGAAGGACGTTAATTATAGAAGGCTTGTATGTTGACCAATTTTCTGTTCACTGTTGTATAGATGGCGTCAAGGTCTTTAATATATAGTAACTCTATTCTTCTGTTACTCAAGACTCTGCCGCTCAGGACCAGAATGCCCCAAAATGCATATAGCTATTGAAGTTGCTCTTTTTGCACTATGTGACAACTCCGATGAACATATTACTTGCCTTGTTATCCCTTGTCTTTTTGCCTGAGCTATCCGTTTTATATTAAAACATTTTGCTCGCCAATTCAGTTTTATAACAATCTCAAGGATTGGAATTTTAATGTTTTTCATGGTTGTGAGACCAGAAAGTAATGAGACAGCCCAATTACTTGCCAAATCTGGCATTGCATATGTTCTGACTCTTTAACTAAAAGAAGGCTGTCTATTGAGTTTCTCAAATGTGCAGCTCTGACGTTAGAACTAAGGGGAAAAAAGAAAGATCGAGAGCCACCAGGCATTATTACAATGCTGTAAACACCGATGTTGTTGCAGCGATGCTCATTTTTGCCTCTTGCGTTCGGAATTGTTAATGTTGGATTTTGCAGGCAACACATCTGGAGCGTGAACAACTTGCTGGAAGGTGCAAGATATGAAACAGCTGAATCTCTATCCTTATGTGAAGTTCTCTTTTTGGGTGACAGTAAGATGATGACAATATACGTAGTATTAATGCACAATGGAACTCAGGAACATCTTTTGGACCGTATTACCTATAGCTTGCGTTGTTTTGAGCATAATTTAGATTTATGTTATTTTGAGCATTATCTATAGCTTGCGTTGTTTAAGTTTCAATAAACATTAAAAATGTTTATACTCAGTATGCAACAACACACATCACTGCAACACAAAATCATTGGGGCCGATTGTTTCAAAGCACCATCAGCAACCACAATTTTCTGGTATTGATTTTTCCTGTCAAAAGATTAACAAACTGAAAACTCCAACCAAACTGTGAATAATGTTTCTGAAAACAATGACCCCTAAAGTCTAAAATTCCGTATGGAGGATACTTAACAATGGTCTGGGTGCGTGCTCGAAAATATAGGTGGATTTGTTGGAGGTCATAATATGATCTGCAAGCTTTGTAGGCAGTGCAATGAAACTATAAATCATCTCTTTCTGCAGTGTCATATCACTCAAGGTCTCTGTTAGATTTTGATATGTAGATCAAAACTAACATGGATATCATTGATATGTACAAATAATAGTAGGATTAATCAATGATAAAATAAAGAAAACCTAGAGAAATTAATCTACATACCAAAATGATAATAGAGACAAAGACATTACGTTCGGTCAGTTTGACCTACGTCCACGGAGAAACCCATAAGGGTGAATTATATTGATGATAATCAGAACATTCTGAGATAATTACATTTACATATGACACTCCTATTTATAAAGTGAATTAAACCTAGAAAGATAATATTATATCATAAATATCTTTGACTAATTACATAATATTCTAGAATTAACTTCTTATTTGGTCTTTACTTCACTGGCTTGACTACACGGTCACTTGACTTGGTCTTCGCTTGTTTGTCTTGGTCCTTCTTTGCACCTCGACTATTTATGTGCGTGCTATATACTCTAATAGTCTCCTATTTGCTTCTCACCTTTCTCTTAAAGGGTCAGCCAGATTTGTCCATACAAGACCTCCGAGTCAGCTTCCTAAATATTAAAGATGGGGCATTTCTTTTGGCTCGTTTGCTTGCATCTTATGGTGCAAAATGATATTCGAAGAAAAGGCTACGAGATAAATGTAAAGACTACGAGAGCTTAAATTCTGCAGTTGGAATTATTGCTAGAAACTCAAATGGCAGGTCTTCTGGCAGTGAATCAGGTTATTTAAAGGAACGCTCCCCTCCAGAAAGTTATTATCAAGATAGTCTCCGGAAAAAGTGCTTGCTCACTGACTGGGCTACTACCGAAATATCCGGTTTAGATAAGGGGTATTCTAGTAAGTCATACCCTTCCTTTATAAGCGAACCAAATCCCTAATATTGGTAGATATTGAGTTAGAGTGGAGGCTGGCAGTGTGTGTGAGTGAGTGAGGCAGAAAAACCAGTTACCGGAGTTCTTCTTGCCGTTTCTCAGATGGGGGGTTTGATGTGGGAACGAGAATCATTACACATAGCTTGGTGGAGATCAAAGAGAAGAGAGAAGATGCGGATCTTTGAAATTGTTGTCATAATGACTTATCCTCTCAAATCTAAGTTATTGGTTGTTTCCGGCTTCCTAGCACATGTTGGGCCCTGTCACCCGCTCACTGGAGTCTTTTTCAGGCGAGAAGGATGGCCCTATATTTGTGTCCAGATTCTCTATGGATGGGGAAACAAAATGGAGAAATAGATTGGTGGAGGTATCACCAGGTAGTGTCTTCATCTACATCGAGACTATCTTTGAATGGAGACCTAGAATAGAGAAATAGATTCAGTTGGGAGAATGGAGTACTGATCTTACAACCAGAATTGGTTTGCGCCAGTGATATGCAACTATTATATTGGTAATCATTGAATTATAGATTTTTAAGGTTTCTCACAGTTTCTAAATTGGTTTTAATTAGGAAAATATTTCAGGGTGTTTTCATTTCTAATTCTGGTAGTGTTGTAAATTTCTCTTTCGAAATTAGAAAGATCAGTTAAGAGCTTATATTTGAGTTGCTAGTGTAGATTCTCATTGCAGATCTAATTGGCGATCACAAGTGTTCACTTTGGATTTGCTTCATCTATAAATGTTGTTAGTTTTTGATGATAGAATACATATCTGATTGGCTTGAATTGATATTTCCCTGCTTATTTTTGTTGTTGTATCAGTTCTATTTATCTATCACTCCTACTAATTATCTGGCAACTCAAACATTGATATGTTTGTTACAGTGCAACTGGATCATACCAAAGCCTGCAATATATCCACTTACACTGTATTTTGAATTCCATCTACTTAATAAATGTTGTGCACCACTTCTTGGCTTTCTGCGTTCATGGATTCTAGTAAGCCACGGTACCAATTGATGGCTTGGAAAGCTGTACGAAATTTACAACAAATTAGACCCTTTACTCGAAGATTACACCTTGGGCTGTCTCACATCATTTCTGTTGATTTTGATTAATTTTGTCATGAGTTTCAGATTTGGAAAGAACCAAATCTGAGATTAGAAAACAAGATCTTGTACTTTGTTGAATTTCTGAACCTTATCTACCGTTATTGCATAAATACTTTAGTGCTTGGTAGAAACTCTGATTAGAAAAGGCCAAGTAACGATAATGCTCGTCAATCACAGTTATAGCATAAGTACTTTAGTGCAGTAATGTCAAGATCAGTTTTGAATGTTGTATAATTTCTTATATCTTAAAATATTTACGAAGATATCTGTCCATTATTTTTTCGCTGAATTAGTTTTGTTTCCATGGTCATTTATATTTACAATACGGCACATTATAGAGATATTAGTATGACTAGGGTAGATGTTTTTAGCTGAGGTTACACTTACAGACGCGTATGTATTTACGCTGTTGTGCGGGAGTCTAGTGATTCTGAGCTGCATCTGTTGAAGGGTTATAGTGTCTACTCTGAGATCCTCTCCAAGTATCCATGTGTCTTGCCCATGGTTTTTTGGTCTTTGAATCAAATGCTTTTGTTGCTGCAAATACAAGGGTGGCTTTTGTTGGGTAAAGTTGTTCATGATACCAAATCTTTCCATGGACAAGTTACAAAGGGAATTTTGCGAACTCTGGAGATAATTCAGATTTCAGGTGTGTTGAGGTTCATTAGTTGTGTCTTTTCGATATTATTTTGATATGCATCTGTAAAAGATTGTTGTAAGCATGAATTTCAGAGCACGGATCTTAAGAAATGTTTTAAACTTTACGAGAGCCATGTGGAAACATTTTGTTGCAAGGTAGGGAAGAGTGAAACGGTATAGGCTCTGCATCATATTTTGCAAAAATTTCCAGACATTAAGTTGACTTATTCTGTACGCGATCTGGCCATTTGCCTTCAGTTTGTCCATGTTCCCCTCTTTGTGTTTCTAATTTATAGGCTTTTTCTGCAGTCTTTAAAATTGAAGCTGCATCGTTAAGTAGCTTGCTTCTTGCCGTTACTTTCTTTTCACTTCAGTTCATTTAACTCTGTAGCTCTTTAAGTACCTTGGCTTGATGCTGCCATGCTATTGTCGAGTCACTTTGATTTCTATCATTTATGCAATAAGTCATTAACTATTTGAATACCATCGGGGATGCTTTGGAGGAATTATTCATTTAATTTGCAATTGTATGAGGACATATTAGTTTTTGTCAGATGTTTTGTCCCAACGCCGGAACGCCCAACGATGTGCTAAAATATTAGTACTTTTGTTTAGCTGACTTTGAAACTAGTCAGTCAGTCAAGCTCTTAGTGTTGTAACTCAAATTCATTAGCCAGTCAAAAATCCTCTATACTCTCTATACCAATCTTGGAAAGACTACTACACTCCAAGAAGAAGATCTACTACCACTAGTGTTGAAATCAAACTTCTTAATTAGTTTCTGCTGTCCTATGAGTAACTAAATAATGTTGTTATAGCCTATCTTAATCAGTGGCCATCCCTTTTGCAATGTATGCGAGAGAGTTGCAACATTAGTCGTTTCAGTTTGTTTGTGAAATGTATATTTAATTAGTAATCTTCATGTATGACTTTTTGGAACTACGGCTTGTTAAGTTATGATTGCAACCTAAGTTGAACATATATTACATTGAGCATATGCCTCTGAGGTTTATGTATTTATCTATGAATTGCCTTGTTTAAATTCCAATAAGTATTAAAAATGTTTATACTCAGTAGTAAGCAACAACAGATCCCAACATCACCGCAACAGAAAGAATGGCAGCCAATTATTTTAAAGCACCATCAGCAACCACAATGTATTCGAGTATTGAGTTTTCCTCTTAAAAAATTAACTTACTTTTATTTTGGGAAGCAATGTTACAGTCTTCCGATATAAGTGCAGGCTTGCAGATCTTGCTAACAAGCTAAACGAAGATTCTATGTAATTTCTTCTGTAATGAGAATGATGTTCTAATTTCCTTGTTACTACAGAAGATATCATTTTAACGTAAGTCAATCTCCAAGCTGGTCTCCTCATGCAGTTGGTACAATTGAGATAAATGTAGATGCTACTACTAAAGACTACGAGAGCTCTGTTGGCAATATTGCCAAGATCAAAACTACAAAGTGCAACAATATCAAATGCATTCTGCACAGTTCCTTCCTCAAAAGACACGAGAGCTCTGTTGGAAATAGCTTTTTCTACTTGATTAACTCAAAATGACAAAAGTCAATTTAGGAACTTAAAACTTTTTAGCGGAACAAAAAAACTTGCTTCTGGCAATGGCTCTTGTACATATGCGCCCTATTCAGAAAGTGTGAGCCGTTAGATAAAATCAGATCAACGATGACAATTTTACCCTAAACTGCACTCTAAGCCTTATAAGTGGAGCTAGTTGTCCACAATTCTTTTCCGCCTCCTAAACCAAACCCCGTTCAATTAGTAACATGTACGACTTTGTAATGTACTTTAGAATTGGATCTTCCCCAAATTTAACTAATTACAGTTGGTATTCGATAACTTACGAACCGTAACTAAGAGTGACGGTTGGTCACGAGCAAAATTGCAACCGTAAGTTCATCTGAAAATTCGAAAGTTTTGATTTTGTAATGTACTTTAGATAATTTTGACCGAGAAAAAGCTAATGGGAACTAATTTAGAAGTATACCGGGTCACTGAAATCACTCATTTTGGTTGAGTGAATCAAAATCTAGGATTTCACAAATATCACAAAAGTTTTTTTTTCTTCTCCTCTAAACTTTCATTTTTTTTTATAACTCTAAAAATCTGATTTTAGAGTTATAATAAGTGAAAATTAATTATCAACACTAATATTGATTATCATTACTAATCTTGATTATCAAATATAAGGGTTAATTAGTCATTTCCCGATTTTTTTTTATAAGGGGCACTTGAATTAGCTTGTAATGACCCTTTTTTCTTATTAGTTTGCCGCCCCTCTACTAGAACTTGCCGCCCCCATACCAAGATTGCATTAGATAGTAGATGCTGAAGTTGCTTCATCTATTTACAAATAGATGTGAGAGGTGGGCCTCTTCGGCCCAGCGAGTTTATCTTTTAGTCTTTAGTACCCAGTGAGTTCCATCTGTTCAGAGAAAGGATGTAATCATGTAACTGCGTGCTGCTCTAGACCTTCCTGCTAGGCCAGTGGTGGAATTGCTACTGTTTCCAACCGATTCAACGGGTGGACACATGAGAACTATGCAACTCTTCGACCATTGAATATATATCTCTTGGGATTTCTCATGGTAACCATCTCTAGCAACAAATCTAAAAGCTTTATTGTCTACATGAACTAAACTGTAACCTGACACCAGTTTCACGCCCTTCTCTTTCACCAACTTTCTCATATTCGCCGCTTCTTTCCACAACGCATTTGGAGCATACAACTACATACTTGAACCTAGCAAATAATCTCATTGGTTCTAATTCAAGAACTTTTGAAGTATCACCTTCACCAACCTTGTTGTTACTGGAATTCCTGCAAGCACTCAATAATGCACCCCAAATACTCGCTCCATCTTTGAATCTTTAGGGCATTTTGTTTATCATGTCCACTGCACTCTCTACAGTCTACAATTCGTGCCCTTCATAACATGTCTACCATGAATGAATAATGCGCTGAGTTGGGTTTGAATCCGTGATCAATGATCAACCTACAGAACAAAGGTTTCCCTTCTTCCGCCAACCCACCATGGCTACAAGCCAACAATATAAAGAAAGTATGGTGACAGCATTTGGCATTAAACTGTAAATTTCCATTTCAGAGAAGAAATCTAGCGCATGTCTCGCAGCATGTTTTTAAACAATATCCCTTCCACGGATACATAGGCAAGGATCAAGGTTTCTACCATTTTACTCAACCATGGGAAAAAGGCATGGGAACTTGGACAAGATCTGCAGCAGTATATACAATATCCCTTCTACGGATACAATTAGAATCATCAACACACTCCCCAAACAACGTAAAAACATATATGCTTGTAAACTCAGTTAAAATACATTGGCATGGTCATACTAATCTCTGTATGCGGAGTGTACTAGTAAATTGTTTGGTAATGATTTTTTCACTATTATCATGGTAAGAGGATTGAAACATGTTCTGTTGCAATTTGGTTAGGCTTCCATTGGCTGCGGCAAACTACAATGTGGCAGATAATGGGCATTGTATCATGGTATAAAGTTGTTTCTAACAGGTCTTCTTTGAGTGTTCTGTATTTATTCCTATGTATGCAGATATCCATGTATTTTGCCGCTGAATTAGTTTTGTTTCCGACGTTAATTCATATTTACACTTACAGACACGATACTTGCTTGCTTCCGTAGTCGTGTGGGAGTGTGTTGGTGTTTCTTGGTTGGTTGAACTAGAAAATGCGAGTGAAATTTGTTAGTGATTTTTGGTTTTGGTATATGGGTTGCGTTGCTCTATCTTTGCGTCAATTCTGAGATGCATCTGAGAAGAGATGCAATGTATACTACTGCAGCTTCAACCTGTGTAGCGATGCTTCTTGCCCATGGTTCAGTAAAATGGTGGAAAGCCTTGATCCCTTGTCAATGTTATTTTCTTTTGCTTTCTCTCTAGAACTGTTTAATTAGTAATCTTCATGTATGACTTTTTCATTTTGTTAATTGCAATTCGTTGTTAAGTTACGATGGCATTCTAAAATGTATACTACTTGAGCATATGCTTCTGAGGTTTATGTATTTATCTATGGATCGCCTCGTTTAAGTTTCAGTGAGTATTAAAAGTGTTTATCCCTCACTACACAACAGCAGACCCCAACATCACTGCAACAGAAATTCTGGTTGTTTTAAAGCACCATCAGCAATCACAATTTTTCTTGTATTGATTTTTCCTGTCAAAAGGTCAACTTGCTTTTATTTTGGGAATCAATATTGCTGTCTTCTGATGTAAGTGCAGGTCTACAGCTGTCGCTGTTATTAGGGATAAATAATCGTGGGTTTTGGAAATCAATATTACAGTCTTCTAATGTAAGTGCAGGCTTGCAGTTTTTTTTCACGGCTAACCGAAGATTCTATGTCGTTGTTTTTTGTAACTAGAATGATGTTTTAATTTCTTCTCTGTTTAGAGTACTCTTACTGCAGAAGATATCCTATGTAAGTTGAGAGTCACAGAACTAGTCCTTTTTTAGTTCTTTCTTTCCCTTTGTACGCCAACAGTAATAGCTCTAATTGAATAAATTGGGAGTGACCGGTCAGACTTTGCAATCTTAGCTTGGCAAGAATTAGGCTGAGAAAGGCACTTATGACTATGATCAAACTGAAAATTGCAGCCTGTGAATAATTTTTATGAAAATTATGCCCCCTAATGTCCAAGCTTTCATATGGAGAATGCTTAACAATGGTCTGGGTGAGCTTGCAAAGAGTTCATAATATAATCTGCAAGCTTTGTGGGTAGTTTGATGAAACTATAAATCATCTTTTTCTGCAATGTCTTGTAACCCAAGGTCTCTTATTTGCTTCTACCTTATGGTGCTGGTGGAAAGCGAGAAACAAAATGATATTTGAAGAAGGCTCCTTACATCAAGAAAGTCCTCTATGAGGTTTCGACCCAATACACTAATTACCGCAATGCCACAAGCTTAAATTCTGCTGATACGCAAGGTCATTTTGTTCATAACAACATAAGTCGATCTCCAAGATGGTCTCTTCCCGCAGTCATACAATTAAGATAATTGTAGATGCTAGTACTAAAGACCATGAATTTTGATTATGAATCCAGTTATTTCATGGAAAGCTCTTAGCTCTTCCTTCTTTGAGCTATTCTCAAGGTTTTTTGCAGGCCATGAATTTTGCAAAGAAGATTGGCGCCGAAGGGGATTCGCAGTTAGTGGTGAACCTGATCAACTCCGCTAACCCATCCCCTCATTGGAAAATCAAGCCTATCATATTCGAAAATCTTAGGCTCGCCAAACAGTTCGCATCGATTCAGTTCAGCTACATCAACATAAAAGGGAGAACACAGTTGCCCATAAGCTTGCTAGCTATGCTAGGCTCAACCATTGTAATGAAACATGGTTGCTTTCTCCTCCTCTTCGTATCCAGGCCGCTTTGGCTTCCTAGATAGTTCCTTAGACGTGTCCATCTGTGAGAATAGTGAGAGTAACAGTGAGAATAGTGCGGCATATACTGCTGCTGTTAAGTAGATTTGATAGTCTCCAGATTGTTATAATAACAGTGCTTGCTCACTGACTCTGATCTGCTGCTACCGAAATATCCAATGGGAATATGGAATTAGATAAAGGGTGTTGTAGTAAAATCACACATTTCCCTTATAAATGAAGCAAGACCTAATATTTTTTTGTAGGAGTGGGAGTGGAGGCTGGCAGTGTGAGTGAGGGAGGCGGAAAAACAAGTAGCTGCGGTTCTTCTTGTCGGTTCCATAATCAGATCAGATGGGGGTTTATGATAAAATTAGTTCTGGTGAACCATTACACATTGCTTGGTTGAGATCAAAAAGAAGAGAGTCACAGATCTTTGACTTTGCCATCATAATGACTTCTCCTCTCATATCTAAATTATTGGTTCCCTTCTAGTCATGATATGGGCAGATTTAGCTAGTCTCAGATCTCTTTCATAGGTATGAAAATCTTTGAAATTGTTGTCATAATGACTTATCCTCTCAAATCTAAGTTGTCAGTTCCTTTGTTATCCTGATATGGGCAGATCTACCCACTGTCAAATCTCTTTAATATGTAAGATCTATAAAATGATGGTAGTCTTTGATATTTTCATTCTTCATCTTAGCCAAACAATACTGACATTCATCTTTTTGGATTAAAGATTTTTTTAAGTTTCTCACTGTTTCCAATTGGTTTTAGTGAGGAAAAGATTTCAGGGTGTTTTCATTTCTGATTCTGGTGGTGCTATATGTACTTGTAACTTTCTCTTATGTTGAACATAGAAAGATCAGTTCAGATCTTACATTTTCATTGTAGACCTTATTCGCTATCATAAGTATTTAGTTTGGATTTTTACATTGAAATGGTCATAATTTACATTTAACTCATGTAAGTGCGCATATCTTGGTCTGAGGCTCCAGAACATGAGCCTTGACGCCTCCCAAATCCAACACACCTAGTTTATTACAAAAACTAGAGAATAAGTTTACCATTTGAGCTCTTTGCGGTCGTTCCCACTACCACCAGTGTTGTCAAGCCTTCACGTCATTGTTACTGATTTTGATTTGTGTCCATTGGTCAAATCTTACTTAAGGTCAGAGAGAGTTTCAGATTTGGAATTTGCAAAATCTGAGATTAGAAGAGATGCTGCAACTTAGAGTTTGTTAAGTGTTTACACAGATATCTTCCCATCATTTCGTCACGGAATCAGTTTTGTTTCCAAGGTCATTTCTATTTACATGACAGTATACAGATATTAGTATGACAAGCGAATGTTTTTAACTGAGGTTACATACACATGTGCTTACGCTGTTGTGTGGGATTTTAGTGATTCTGAGTTGCATCTGTAGAAGGGATGAAGTGTATGCTGCTGCAGATTCTTTTAAGTATCCATGGTTCTTTCCCATCGTTTTGTGATCTTTGAATTGCAAATGCTCTTATTGCTGCCAACACAAGGGCAGATTTTGTTGGGTAAAGTTGTTCATGATATCTAGATATTTCCATGGAGAATTTACAAAATGAATTTAGCTAACTGTGGAGGTAATTCACATTTCAGGCAACAAATGAACTTAGGTATTTTCAGGTTCATTAGTTGTATATTTTCGAAATTTTTTTTTTCTGATGTGCATGCCTATAAAAGATTCTGGTTTCTTATGAAGAGGTCTTCAACATGAATCTCATTGAGCACAAACCTTAAGCAATGTCTGAAAGTTTATGTGAGCCATGTGAAAACGTCTTGTTTGCAATGTTGGAAATAATTTAGGATATGCAGCCTTTTTACAATGCTTTTAAATATGACATTGACTTATTCTGTATAAAATTTCCAAATGTGTGGAAAGAGTAACAGCTGCTGTTAGCTGGTAATGCAATTTAGTCAAGGGCTTTGAGGCTGCCAATTCAACATCATCGTCGAGCCTTAAAGTTATATGCTGCAGTTTGTAATTTGATTCTGAAGATGCTTCTATATACAAATAGATGTGAAAGGTCGGCCTCTTCGGGCCAGTGAGCTTACCTTCTAGTCTTAGTACCTGCAAGTTCCATCTATTGATTTCTGTTCAGAGAATAGATGAATGAAACTGCACGCTTCTCAAGACCTTTCCATGCTAGGCCAGTGAAGGATTCACTACTGTTGCTATTTGAGTAATGATACTGTCAATACTATTTTCCCTAGTAACCATGTCTTTATCAATGAATCCTAGACATTTTGGGATGCTAATTGTACTTCATTACATGAAAAGTCATGAAAACTCAACATTTTACTTGGATCAACTGAAATGTGCCAGGACATAAATTTCCTGTATTTATAGAACCGGCATGTCCTGTGCTGTCTTTATGTTGTATCCTTGTAAGTTTAGGAGAAATGTCCAAGAGAACAACACAAACTTTTTCAACATAGAAGAGATAAACTTGGCTCAGATTTCCGATCCTCCTCCGGTATCTTGTGCAGTTCATATAAGTGGAACCTGAATTCCATCCTCATCTACACCGTAATCCAATCTTGTCAAATCACTGAGTTTGTGTATGTGAGAATTTATCTTCCTTGTAAAAAGAGAATGGGAAGAAAATCCAAACCTTGCTCCTCATGTAAGGTATGAAAATTGACCAAGAAAATGAAAAACGAGCCACTAGTTAAAAAGACACGGCAGTATAGTCTCTGGGGCCGCGGGCCTCCTCCTCCTCACTGCTGGGCTGCAAACAATTGTCCATTGGGATTAGCTCAGGGGCATATTTAGTAAAATCACCCAAAATATCCTTATATTGAATCAAACCCTAGGATTTCAGTAGAAGTGTTACTCAAAGAGAGTGAGATTGCGGAGACTACCAGAGTGAGGCGGCGTTGAGGTCCTTGAGGAAAAAAACAGTAACGAGTTCAGCTCGCGGATTCCAAAATCAGATGGGGTTTTATGATCGGAGTTTTGATTTTATGTGGGAACCTCTGCAAATTCCTTGGAGATCAAAGAGAAGAGAGAAAACACATATCTTTGAAATTGTTGTCATAATGACTTCTCCTCTCAAGTCTATGTAGTGTCACTACTCCTTCCTTTCTTGAAGTAAGATCTGTATAATAATTGTGTTTGATTTCATTCTCTTTCACACTGGCATTCATATTTTGGCCTTCTATGCAGATACTCCAGCTGCAGCATCAGTACTATTGTTGGCTCGTGTTGCTGCTAAGATACAGAACTCTTAAGCCGGAGAAATAGATCAATTATGCCGTGCTACTTGTCAGAGAAAATTGCTGCTTTAGTTGAAATCTGTTGTGGGGTGTATTCATATTTGAACTTTGGAGCTTAATTTTCAATTGTTAGAAAGATTATTCTTTTTTCTTCTCTTGATGATGATGCTGGCCAATTACTTATAAAGAAAAACACAAGTGATGATGATGCTGGCCAATTACTTATAAAGAAAACTTACATTGGTGCTTATCAGTTTTAAATTTGTTTATCTCTTATTTGTTAAAGCAATTTAGTCAGATATCTCCCCGGTATTTCATTGTTGGTTTAGTTTTGTTTCCAAATCATTTCCTAATTACATGACCAGGCAAATGTTTTTAACTGAGTTTAGATACATACACATGGTTACATTTATGTGCAGCAGTGTGTGGATCATTGTTTGTTGGTTGAACTACTAAAACTGCGAGTGAAATTTGGTGGTTTTTTTTTCTTGTTTTTTTGGGTATATGGCTTGCTATATTCTGGCGCCGATTCTTAGCTCCATCCGTAAGAGGGATATACTTTTGCAGCTTCTCTCTAAGTATAGCATGGTTCAGCGAAATGGTGGAGTGCATAAATACCTTGTCAATGTCTTGGTGACTATAATTATGTTGAACTTTTTGGGTCAAGTAATTTATAGTGATTAGAGTACAGTACATTTTGGTCGTACTTAGATTTTTAGATTCCCTAAAGTAGGCATGTATCAGCTTCTTCATGGATAAAAATGATTATTATAATTTTTTTGGTAAACCGAAATACATCCCACATTTTGCATTGTACATGATGCTAGCTGTGTATCTATCTACAACAAATTTGATTTTCATAACTTACTTACTCTTCCCGACATTTTCCAAAGGACTGGCAAGAAAACAGCAATTAAGACAAAATCAAAGATCCCAACATCTATTGTAACAGAAAATAAACATTAGGCAACAACAGATCCCAACATCTATTGTAAGTGTATTTAGCAACAGAAAATATGGATGTTTCAAAGCACCATCAGCAGTCACAGTTTTGCTCGTTTGATTTTTCCTATCAAAAGATAAACTTGCTTTTTTTTTTCGGGAATCAATGTTACAATCTTCTGATGTAAGTGAAGGCTTGCATCTCTTGCTGTAATTAAGAACAAATAATTATGAGATACTGAAATCAATATTATAGTCTTCTGAGGCTTTGAGTACTTGTTACCGCTGAAGATATCCTCTCTATCGTGATAGTTGCAGCACCAGTCCTTTTTAGTTCTTTCTTCCCCTTTTGTCTGGAAATGACTGATCAGAATTTTTATAATCTTAGTTTGCCAAGATTTATGCTGTGAAAGGCACTTATGACGATGAAAAAACTGAAAACTGCAACCTAACTGCGAATAACATTTCTGAAAACTATGCCCCTGAAGTCCTCTATGGGGCTTCAAGTTCAACCCTATACAGTAGTTACTGCAATGTCCCAAGCTTTGAATTCTGTAGATACTCAAGGTCATTTTGTTCAGAACAACATAAGTCAATTTCCAAGATGGTCTTCTCCCTTCCGGTAGTGAATGTTATTTCATGTAAAGCCCCCCTCTTGGCGCTGCTAGGCAAAACCATTGTACATAAAAGGGAAAATATAATTCTTAGGCTCGCCAAACATTTTGCTTCAATTCAGTTCAGCTACATCAACATAAAAGGGAAAATATAGTTGCCCATAATCTTGCTAGCTATGCTGGGACAACCATTGGTCCATTGTAGTGAAACATGGTTGCTTTCTCCTCCTAGGCTCCTCATCGTATCCAGGCCGCTTTGTCTGCCGAGAAGTGTGGTATTGGGAGATATCAAAAAGCTATCAGTTTAAAAATACTTGACATATACTGCTGTTGAGTAGATTAACAACACAAATCAATTTAAGATACTCTCCAGAAAGATGATAAAGGGTATTCCAGTAAAATCTCATATTCCCTTTATAAATGAACCAAGACCTAATATGTTTGTAGATATTGAGTGAGAGTGGAGGCTGGTAGTGTGAGTGAGGGAGGCGGAAAAACAACTGCAATTCTTCTTACCGTTTCCAAAATCAGATGGGGTTTGATGATAACAGTAGTTTTGGTGAACCGTTACACACAGCTTGGTGGAGATCAAAGAGAAGACAGATCCGGATCTTTGAAATTGTTGTCATAATGATTTATCCTCTCAAATCTAAATTGTTTGTCCCCTTGTACTCATGATAAGCGCTATGGTTCCCAGTCTGAAGCCTTTTTTTAAGGTAAGATCTGTAAATAAAATGGTGGTGTTTGGTATTTTAATTCTTGATCTTAGCCCACAACAATGACATTCATGTTTTGATTTTTTTATGCAGGTTTATCTCAGATTTAGAAGTGAGATATCACCAGGTCCTTCTTCATTTAGAAGTGAGATATCACCATGTTGTAAAAACACCATAAAGAAATTGATTAGCGCATGTGTGTCTCGGAATAGAGAAATATATCAGTTGGGAGAATGAAATTTCGACCTTGTAACCAGAATTGGTTTGTGCCGGTGACATGCAACTGTTATATTGGTAATCATTGAATTAGAGATTTCAGGGTGTCTTCATGGCTGATTTAGGTATTGTTGTATGTACTTGTAACTTACTCTTATGAAAATAGGAATATTGTTAGTGTATTCAAGTAATAGGTATTGGCTATGGCAAGTATTCAGTTTAGGTTTACTTCATCTATAAATGTTGTTAGTGTTTGATAATTGTTACATAAATAAATATTTTGGTGCTTGATAGAATCTATTTTTCAGTGTTAATCACGCTTCAATTGATACTTCCCTGAATAATTTTTTTTGTTGTTGATTCAGTTCTATTTCCCAACCATTCCTGCTATTTACCTTGCAACTCAAACATGGATATGATCAAAATTTGTTACATTGCAACTGGGATTTAGCAGAGCCTGTGATCTATGTTTTGAAAGAAATATTGTAAGTCTTTAACTGTTCATATTTTACTTTGAAAGTGGCATCTACATCAATTAACTTATATAAGTACGCATATCTTAGTTATGAGGCTCCACCATCCAAATGAGAAAATGAACCTTGACGGCTCCCGAAGCCAAGACACCTATTTTGTCAAGCGTTCACGTCACTTTTATCTGGGTACTAGTAACTAGATACTGGAATGTGTTTGGCTTTCTATGCACTTATAATTGTAGTGCACCACTTCTTGACGTTCATGAATTCTGGTAAGCCAAGGTAATTGATCAAATCTTACCCAAAGTCGGATAGAGCTTGAGATGTAGCACTTGCAAAATCCGAGACTAGAAGAGATACTGCAACTTGTAGTTTGTTGAAAGGGTATCTCTCGCTGAAATGTCAAGATCTTGTACTTTGTTCCATAATTTCTGGACCTTGGCTACTGTTATTGCTTTAAGTGCTTGATAGAGACCGACTAAAATAGGCCAAGTAATGATAATGCTTATCATTTACCAATAAAAAATACTTAAGTTGGTGCAAGTCACTTTTGAAAGTTGTATATTTTGTTTGATATCTTGAAGTGTTTACAAAGATATCTTCCTTTTATTTTGTCATTGAATTAGTTCCGGTCCCAAAGTCATTTCTACTTACATGGAGTATAGAGATATTAGTATAACTAGGTGAATGTTTTTAACTGAGGTCACACTTACAGGCATGTATGTGCTTTTGCTGTTATGTGGGAGTGTTTGTGATTCTGAGCAGCATCTGTTGAAGGGTATACTGCTATAGATCCTCTTTAAGTATCCAAGCTTCTTGCCCATGGTTTTTTGGTCTTTGAATCGCAAATGCTGTTATTGCTGCAAATACAATGGTGGCTTTTGTTGGGTGAAGTTGTTCATGATGCCAGATCTTTCCATGGACAAATTACAAAGGGAATTTTGCTACCCATGGAGGGAATTCAGAGTTCAGTATCTTGAAGCTATTAACACTTGCATTCACATCTCGCTTTGTTGTTACTGAATTCGTTCCATTTGCAAAGTCATTCCTATTGCCGTTTGCCATGATCCCCTCTTTGTGTTTCTCTCCTCTGAGCTGCAATATATGCTGTTTCTGCAGTCTTTAAACTGAAGCTGGCATCTAGCTCATCTTTAAGTATCCATGCTTCTTGCTGTTATTTTCTTTTCAACTTCAGTTCATTTAGCAGTCAATAGTTATTTAAGTACCCGTGCTTAATGCTTACATGCCATTGTGTGGCAGATAATGCTCGAGAGTGCATGTACGTGGCACAAAATTTCAGCAATGATATATTACGATGTGGAAATAGAACTTTGTTTCAGCTGCAATTTGTTATACAAGTGGCAAGTAAAGAATGTAATGATTTTTGGGAGTAGAAGCAGATTTTCTTCTTATGTAGACTTCCAAATCAATTCTTCTCGTCTAGCTTAGGGTTAATCATCTCACAAGAAATTTTATATGCTGGAGATCGAGTATCAATACTCAACTGGTCATTCTTGTTTTCTTTGGAGATCAAGTAATAATACTCAACTAGTCATTCTTGTTTTCTCCTACTTGACTTTGTTTTCATTGTTATCTTTACCTTCTTTTTGTCTCAGCCATTTTGTTTTACTGAGTCTGGAGTTTGTGTACAAATAGCACCATCTATCGTTTATGCAATAAGTCACTAATCCAAATAGTACTTCGTGTTTATTTAATAGCAATCGTATGAACTCGCCGCAGTGGTTCAATGATCTGCCTAACTGGATACCAATCCACGTACAAGCTGCAGACAAGAACACTATGTAATTCTTATTCATTAATGCATTTCTTTCTTTTAAGAAAAAGAAAAGAAAATAAAGGTAGTAACCTTACAACCAAAATTGGGTAGGAAGTTTTCACCAGGGACATGCAACTGTTATATTGGTGATCATTGAATTAGAGATTTGTAAGTTTCTCAATAGTTAAGAAATTTTTTTAGGGTGTTTTTATTTCTAATTTGGTAGAGCTGTATGTACTTGCAACTTTCTCTAATGAACATAGAAAGAGCAGTTCAGAGCTAATAATTCAATTATTAGTGAAGATTTCCATTGTAGATCTTATTCGCCGTTACAAGTGTTTAGTTTAGATTTACTTCATCTGTAAATGTTCTTAGCGTTTGATAATACTTACATTAAATACATAATTTCGGTGCTTGTTAGAATTTATAACTATTTTCGCTTGAATTGATATATCCCTGCATTTGTTTGTTGTTGAATCAGTTCTGTTTCCCAAGTCACTCTTACCTATCTACCTGACAAAAACATTGATATGTTCATTATTTGTTATAGAGCAAACTGGTTCATAGCTACTCTATCTTTTGAAAGAAATATTTTAGGACT
Source organism: Papaver armeniacum (assembly GCA_023531295.1). Lineage (NCBI taxonomy): Eukaryota > Viridiplantae > Streptophyta > Magnoliopsida > Ranunculales > Papaveraceae > Papaver > Papaver armeniacum. The sequence continues at coordinate 74,059 of JAJJWW010007593.1, forward strand.
AGTCTTTACCTGTTTATATCTTATTTGGAAAGTGGAATCTACACCAATTAACTCATACAAGTAGGCATCTCTTGATGGCCAGTCTGAGTCTCTACCATCTAAAACAGAAGATGAAACTTGACGCTTCCCAAAGCCAACACACCGTGTTTGTTTCAGTGAAGTGATGAAACTGTGTGCTGCTGCTCAAGACCTTCCACACTAGGCCAGTGAAGGAATTGCTGCCGTTATTATTTGAGTGCCGATAATGTCCATGTCTCTGCATCGTTTTGCCTTCTCCTCAGCTAATGTTAAGAAGCACACTCTCCGTGATTTCACTTGAATATCCTTATCCATCCAGATTTTGGTTTGCCCATCCCTTAGTGAGGGCAAGTAGTCAATTTGCCTTTCCCGTAGGAATTTCCCTAGTAACCTTGTGTATGTCATCAAAAGGATTCGTACACGTTTGCAACGCTAATTGAGAGAAATGTCAAAGTGAACTGGCATGGCTGTCTTTATGTTGTATCCGTGTATGTTTGAGATAAAGGTCAAAGATAACAATGCAACTTTTTCAACTTAAAATGGTAACTCCCCGCTGTGATTCTATGAATTGCCTTCTGTAGGGCCGGATTTATCAGTGGAGATTCTAGGGATTTTACCTAAAAGTGTGACTGAAAAGTGAGTTTATTCCAAAACTATGACCAATTTGAAATTTCTTCTAAAAGTGTGACCATGACCGGTCAACGGGCATGTATGCCCTAGTTTTTTACGGAAATACCGGATTTTGTCCACAAATGTGTACATATCGGGTAAGGATGTGTACACATTGAGTAAGGATGTGCACACATTGGATCAGGATGTGTACACATCGGGCACTGATACCCCACCATGAATAGTGTCCGATGTGTAGATATTATATGTGGGCATCCAGAATCTAGGCATAATCATATGTTGGATAAATGTAGACATCCATGTTTCGATGTGTAGACATCGGATACTATTCATAAAATATGTGGACATCAGGCTATAAATATGTGGACATCAGCTATAATGTGTGGACATCGGCTATGAATATGTGGACATCAAGCTATCGATGTGTAGACATCGGGCTATAAAGGGTTATTTGGGTATTAGATAAAGTGTCACACTTTTGGAAGAATTTTCAAATCACCACACTTTTGGAAGAAATGCACATTTCAATCAATAGCTTTAGGTATTTCTCGAGATTCTAAACTTTAAAACAAACTTGAATCAAAAATGTTGTCAGTGCACCATAAGTAAAACCCCTTCCATTACAAACTTTCTTTTTCTTTGTAATGGGTATGATTTGTTCTCAGGCGTAATCTCTAATCAAGTACCCTACACAATCTCAGAATTTCGATCCTCCTCCTGTATCTTTAGCAGTTCGCATCCTAACCGGAATCTGAGTTCCATCTTCCCCCGTATCCAAACCATAATCCAGTCTTGTCAAAGCACTGTGTTTAGAGGTTTTATCAAGAGTAAGACTAGCCATACAATACTTTTTTTTCAAAACATAGGTTACAGAATTTAATTGAAGGTCCTATCAAGCAATTAAATATGCACGTGACTATCATCTAACACTAGCACCATTTATAGATGAAGTAATCTAAAGTAAACATTTGTAGGCAAGTAAATTTTCTCAAACAATTCAAATGTAGTTGCAGCTCAAAATCACTAACAATATCCAAAGCACGTATATACCACCAATGAAAGTCTTCTTTTTAGGTAATTGTCACGCACTACCATCACTTGGCTTAGGTTAGAGGTTTTATCAAGCACCAAACAGTGTCTCCAAACTGATCTTTCTAAATTTAACATAAGAGAAAGTTACAAGTAGAAACTTTGGGTTTTGATTAGGTGAGTGAGAAGCTAATGTCTATATCATTCTTACGGACAATTTAAAACATCTCCAATTCAACGATTCACCGGATATCGATCTTCAATTATCTATGCGGATCTACTTTTTCAAGAAATTTCGTTAACAAATCGACAATTGAGATATGATCTCGCCATCCCCGCATAGAAAAACAAACAAGCTAGAATATCAAGAACATCATCATTATTTCATGAAGAAACACTAAAGATCAAACAAAAGCATTATTTCACAACTCTTACTGTGATGAGACTAATAGTACTACCCGTAATATGCTTTAGGGGAACTAGAAACAACTTAGATTTTAGAGAAAAAGTCATTATGACAATAATTTCAAAGATTTGTTTCTCTTCTCTTTGATCTCTTCCGGGCTATATGTGTAAAGCTTCCCACATACCCATCTGATCTTCAAAATGGCAGATTCAATTAGCGTAAGCTATTCTGGTGTTTTTAAGCCGCACCACGGCCGACTACACACTAGCGACCAATAGTTTCCATCCTCTCTCTACTCTATCTAAAATATCTATGGAAATGTTAGGGTTTGGCTAATTTATATATAGGAAAATTGAGCTACTTACTTAAAATACCCGTAAACAATGTCTAATGGATGTTTGATTGTAGTTTCGTGGGAAGCCCTGATTCACGACGGCTTCTACTTTCTAGACGATACATGCGAGGATGGAACTCAGGTGGCCTCGCAAATAAGAATCATACGAGCGTCAACAACCAAACATGTCAATCCTATATAAATATCCATCATAATTTATCAAGAACTCATAGTATGCCTTCAGTGTTGAACGGGATAGTTAAAACTTTCGAGGATTTGAAATGTAAACAGATTATGAACTGAGAAGGTGGAGGAAACTTTTTTTTTTGATCGGTCAATAGGAAATAGATTAAAGAGCACACGAGCCGTGTGCAGGCAAAAACAACTAAAAAAAAGCGACAAGGCCCTGAAAAAAACAAGAGCTCAAAGAAAAAACTAAAGCATCAACGCCCCGAAAAAACAAGAGCACAAAGGAAAACTAAAGCACTAAAGAAAAAGAAATTCAAGTACATAAGAAGTTTAATCCTCTTAGATACCACCAAGTAATAACTCAAACTTGAGAACCATGAAAGATACATTCAAGTAATACTCTCATCAACCTCCTCTATTGTTAGATCCTTATGATTTTTTCTAAGGTCACTCAACATATCTTTTTGACCTTTCTTTGAAGAAGGAAAACTTAATCCCAACCAGAACCGCATCCATTAACTTAATAGCTGATATATTATTTGAATTGTCGAGAGATTTGGGGGTACCTTTCTTTTTGAACTTAACGAGCCGGTTGGAAAAAATCCCGTTGCTTTAGACTTTAGGCTCGACATTTTGTTGCATCTAAGCTTGGCCTCGAATGAGCCCTGATTTGAGATCTCGATTTGAGTACTTAAACTTTCTATTTTGCTCGAAATCAAAATTGGTTCTGAGGAGGATGGTTTCTTGATGGCAAATTCCAAGTCTTCCATAACTAATTCCGAAGTAGCATCCTCCTCTGCCTCCTGATGAAATCCATGGAATCTATTACAAGTTTCGAAACCAGGTGGAATGGAAGGATCAGAGGAAGTGGAACTTGCTCCTCTTGAATGCTCAACATTCTCAACCACGGGAGTTTCTTCTATTCTCTTCGAATGCTTCTTTTTTCTAGAATAAGATACCCAATCCTCTTCAGCTGGTTGAGTGACCAGAAGGTGGAGGAAACTGAATTCAGTATATTGCTTCAACGTGTTGATTTTATATTTCAAATCCAAGAGACTATTAAATCATCCAATTAGAGTTATCATGCAGAGTCATGGTTTATAGACGATGAAATGCTAGTGTTTACCAAAAATTAAAAGGACAATCATTACTTAATTCTAATTAGGTTATCTTAAGATACCTTGAGACGAGCTTTCCTGGAATTCTCCACAATCATTTTATGGCTCGATGTTAACAACATGACGTTACTTATGAAGACGAAATGTAATGTGAAGGGAGCTGTAAGGGCAGTAAAAGACACCAACCAAGCATCAATCGGTTTTCTACAACAAACGGACAGTTAAATCCGATAAAGATGATACTTTTTATGTCGTTGAGTTTCGAACTCAGGTCACTGGTATTCTCAACTTAGACATTATAGATTAGTAAATTTACCATTGTAGGACTATAATATCGGCTAAATAACTATTATTAATACTAATCCAATGTGCCAATGCCATTTAATCTTGTAAGTTTTGGATGGTCAACCTTTGCCCTCCGTACCAATCACTAAATTGGTCATTTGGGTGAAACCAGGTCCAATATGTGGTGACAGACTGAGTGCAGCTCGTTGAAATAATGAACTAAGCCAACTTCATCATTGACCAGTGGCGGAGCCATACATTAACAATGGGGGACTAAAAAAAAATTATATAAATTGTGGACTAAATTTATATATCAAGTAGACTAAATATAAAATAAAATCAATGATAAAACTAAACGTGTTTTCATGATTTTGGTGATTTTAGGGGGGCTAGAGCCAGGATTAATTAACCCTTGGCTCTGCCCCTGTCATTGACGCATGCTTCCTGTGAATCCAACATTGGCCAAAAAAATTTCCTCGGATGCTTCAAGAAATTGAGTTGTTTTTCTCGGTGGAAAAGTCAAACGAGCAAATTAGCGCCAGCGACAGTTGATCCAGCAGAGTATAATTCTTGATTTCTCCAGCCAAACGGATTCAGTTAAACTCCTTGACTTTGTAATTAGATGGATGCACTGTCGGATATTTTCAATATTGTTTGAAACTCCAGTGATACAATATTCTTATCTGTTCTCTAAATTCATCCTGTGAGTACCCATTTTCCAACATGCATCATCATCACTAAGATGTCACCATAAATTACTTGTCATCTGAATAAGTTTCTCTTTATACCACCATTAAATTAACAAGTGTTTTTACTTTTTAGTGCACGAAGAGACTTATGTGTCTCTTCCAAGCCCAGAGTCAAAACATAAATGGGCTACAACAAGCACAAAATTTTTTTTAATATTTGTCACTCAAATTCGATGAGATTTTGTAAGAAAAAAAATCGACGCCAATTACATGATTCATCAACTATTACCGTGTTGCAACATTTTAGTCCTTTCAGTTTGTATGTAAATCCATGTTTAATTAGTAAACTTCATGTATAACTTTTTCATGTCGTTAATTGTGGCTTGTTCAGTTACGATTGCATCCTAAAATGTATGCTATTTTGAGCTTATGCCTCTGAGGTGTATTTATCTATAGCTTGCGTTGTTTATACTCAGTAAGCAACAACATACATCACTGCAGCACAAAATCATTGCGCCGATTGTTTCAAAGCACCATTAGCAACACAAAATGATATTATGGTGTATCTTGTATGGAGTTGGTGGAAAGCGAGAAACAAAATGATATTTGAAGTAAGCTTCAAAAAAGGCTAGTTATTTCATGGAAAGGTCTCCTCCAGTTATTGTCAAGATAGTCTCCAGAAACAGTGCTTGCACCCTGACTGGGCAACTATGGAAATATCCGGTTTAGAAAAGGGGTATTCTAGTAACTCATACACTTCCTTTATGTTTTAACCAAATCCCTAATATTTTGGTAGATATTGAGTGAGAGTGGAGGCTGACGGCAGTGTGAGTGAGGCGGATAAACCAAGCTTACGGAGTTCTTGTTAAGCTTTCAAAATCAAAATGGGGGAAGAAGAACCATTACACATAGCATGGTGGAGATCAAAAAGAAGAGAGAAGACGCGGATCTTTGAAATTGTTGTCATAATGACTTATCCTCTCAAATCTAAATTGTTGGTTGTCCCGCTTTAGCACATGTTGGTTGTGTCACCCGCTCATTGGAGTCTTTTGCAGATGGTCTTATAATTATTTCCGCATTCTCTTTGGATGGGGAAACAAAATAGAGAAATAGATTGGTGGAGCTATCACCAAGTAGCGTCTTCTTCTACATCCAGACTATCTTTGAATGGAGAACTAGAATAAAGAACTAGATTCAGTTGGGAGAATGGAGTACTCATCTTACAACCGAATTGGTTTGCGCCAGCAAATGACATGCACCTGTTATATTGGTAATCATTGAATTAGAGATTTTTTGAGTTTCTCACACTTTCCAAATTGGTTTTAATTAGGAAAAATTTGTGGTGTTTTCATTTCGATCTCGTAGTGTTGTATGTACTTGCAACTTTCTCTTATGTTGAACATATAAAGATCAGTTCAGATCTTACATTTTCATTGTAGACCTTATTCGCTATCATAAATATTTAGTTTGGATTTTTACTTCATCTATAAGTCTTGTTAAGGTATTATGGTGCTTGTAGAATCAAAGTTGATAGTTACGCTAATTGATATCTCCCCGCATTTTTTTGTTGTTGTTGAATCAGTTCAATTTCCTATATAAGTCACTCTTACCAATCAACCCGGCAACACAAACATTGATGTGTTCATAATTTACATTTAACTCATGTAACTACGCATATCTTGTCTGAGGCTCCACCATATAGAACAGAACATGAACCTTGAATCCTCCCGAAATCCAACACACCTAGTTTATTACAAAAACTAGAGAATAAGTTTACCATTTAAGCTATTTGCGGTCATTCCCACTACCACCAGTGGTGTCAAGCCTTCACGTCATTTGAATTCTATACACTTATAGTTTGTAGTCCACCGTTCATGACCTTCATGGATTCTCGATAATGGAAGGTACCGATTGATGGCTTGGCAAGCCGGAAGAAATTTACAACCAAACAAACCTTTACCCGAAGATCACACCTTGGGATCTCTCGTTGCATTGTTATTGATTTTGATTTGTGTCCATCTCCAGAAAATCTTACCTAAGGTCGAGAGAGTTTCGAGATTTGGAACTTGCAAAAATCGAGATTAGAAGACATGCTGCAACTTAAAGTTTGTTAAAATGGTATATGCAGCAATGTCAAGATCTTGTACTTTGTTGATGGACCACTTATAGTTGTAGTCCACCACTTGTAGACTTAAATTTACAAACCACATAAACCTCACCTTGGGCTGTCTCAAAAGCATTTTTGTTGATTTAATTTGTTTAGTTACCATTGATCAAATGTTAACAAAGGTCGGATTAGAGTTTCTGATGTGGAACTTGCAAAATCCGAGACTTCCGTAGAGATACCGCAACTTGAAGTTTGTTGAAATGGTATCTCGAAAAATGTCAAGATCTTGTACTTTGTTGAATTTCTCGGGACTTGGCCACCGTTATTGCCTTAAGTGCTTGATAGAGACCGATTAAAATAGGCCAAGTAATGATAATGCTTGTCAATTACCAATAAAGAAGACTTAAATTGGTGCAGTCCGTTTTGAATGTTGTGTAATTTTTTTTATATAAGTGTTTACACAGATATCTGCCCATCACTTGGTCGCGGAATCAGTTCTGTTTCCAAGGTCATTTCTATTTACATGACACTGATGACAGTATACAAATATTAGTATGACAGGCCGATGTTTTTAACTGAGGTTGCATACAGACAAAAATAAGGTTTGAATAGGTTTCTCAATACATGAGAAAACCAAACATAAACTATGTTATTTATATGTGTGTTTACATGACTTGTTGTATAGGGAAAGGAATTGCCGTAAATTGGCATTCAAGACATAACAATGTAAACAAAACTATAAACAGAAATACAACATTGTAATAGGAAAGTAAAGGATATATTTCCTAAGTTTTACTATTCTCTAACACCCTCCCTCGATCTAAGCGGGTGATCAAACAAGAAGTTTAGGCTGAGAAGAGAAACGATCACGTGAAATTCGTTTAGTGAAGACATCAACAACTTGATCTTTAGAACAAACGAAGCAAACAAATAACTGGACACGTTGAACTCTTTCTCGAACAAAATGATAATCTATTTCAATGTGTTTGGTACGACCATGATTGGATTAAGAGTAAGATAGGTATCACCAAGATTATCACACCATAAGACAGGAGGAGTGCAGACAGGAACTTGAAGTTCTTTGAGTAGAGACTCAATCCACATGAGCTCAGCAGTAGCAATAGCAAGGCCCCTATATTCAGCTTCAGTGCTTGACTTAGAGACTGTTTTATGCTTTCTAGCACTCCAAGAAATGATATTCGACCCTAAGTAAACACAATAACCACTAGTGGAAAGTTTATCAGTTGGATCACTGGCCCAATCAGCATCCGTGTAATCCTGAAAATTCAATTTCAAAGAAGAAGAGGGCCGGAGAGTAATACCATATAGGATGAAGTACCTTGTAAATAACGCAAGATTCGCTTGATAAGAAGAAGATGCTTGTCAGTAGGATGTTGCATAAATTGACAAACTTTATTAACCGAGAAGGCAAGTTGTGGAGGATGATCAACAAAGTATCAAGAAGCCCAAGAAGGCTTCGATATTGGCTGGATTCTTCAAAGGAACCCCATTTATTTGATTTAATTCTGTAGAAGTAGGAAAAGGAGTAGTCATGTGCTTTGCTCCTTGCATATTAACACGCTCCAATAAGTCTTCTATATAACGACGCTAAGAAAGAAACAAGCCATCATTTGTTTTTGTAACTTCAACACCGAGAAAAAGAGACAACTCCCTAAGATCCTTTAGTGCAAATTCTTTATGGAGAGTATCAGTAAGGTGTTGCAAATAAGAAGAAGATGAGCCTGTCAATATAATGTTATCAACATAGACAAGAAGATAAGTAACATCAATAAAGCGGAACGACTCTAATAAATAAAGACGAGTCTGCCTGGGAAGTAACAAATCCAAGTTGTTGAAGAAACACACTAAGACGAGTATACCACGCTTCCTTGGTGCCTGTTTGAGTCCATACAAAGATTTATGTAACTTACAAACATGATCGTGGATAATTTGGATCAAGATATACCGGGAGGTTGCTTCATATAAACCTTTTTTCAAGAAATCCATTGAGAAATGCATTTTGAATATCAAGTTGTCGAACAGGCCAGGCATATGTAAGTGCCAACGTGAGAACAACCCGAATTGTGAAAGGATTGATGACCGGACTGAAAGTTTCACCATAATCTTTCCTTCACGTTGATGAAAACCTTGAGCCACTAGACGAGATTTACGCCGCTCAATAGTGCCATCAGCATGACGTTTAACACGAAACACCCACTTAGACCCTACCACATTCATATCCTGAGTTCGTTTAACATAAGACAAAGTACCATTTTGAGGAGAGAATTATATTGATCATCCATGGACTGACGCCATTTACGATCTTTCTTTGCTTGTGTATAACACGCTCTGTTCAAAGAAAACATATGATATAAAACTATTCCAGTGTGATTATTATCCTCGATTCTTAATTCAATAAACACTTTTCATACTTGAAAATAGTTTAAGAAAAGCAAGAAAGTTATTGGAAAAAAGGGATAATGTTTATTATGTGACCCCTTTGTAATTCATCCCCAACAATTTTAATTTTGTTGTTCCCTAGATATGTTAGGGATTTTATCTCTCCCACATTCTTGTTATTAAGCTTCATTGTTACCTAGTAAAGACTTTTTTTTTCTTTACTTTGCTTGAATCTCATTCGAAGAATTCTTGATGATAGGAACTCAATCTTACTGTCGAACATAATCTTCATTGAATATTCCTAGGGTGATCACTTCAACATATTTCATCTCAATTCCCTCAAACATCTAAATTACAATAAATTTGTGTTTTGAATCCGGAAATCATGAAATAAACTAAAGCATGTGAGAGCCGGACTTGGATGGCCATTACATAAAACTAGAAATACAGAAAAAAATAAATATATCCCCAATCATTCGATGTTAAAAATAAGCTGTCCATAGATATAGGTACTACCTCGTAAATATATTTATTTTCTTCACTTTGCTTAACCTCATTCGATGAATTCTTGTTGGTAGGAACTAAATCTTACTGTCGAACATAATCTTCATTGAATATTCTTAGGGCGATCACTTCCAACATATTTCATCTTAATTCCCTCAAACATCTCAATTAGAATAAATTTTTGTTTTGAATCCGGAAATCATGAAATAAACTAAAGCATGTGAGAGCCGGACTTGGATGGCCATTACATAAAACTAGAAATACAGAAAAAAATAAATATATCCCCAATCATGCATTTATTTGCTTCCTTGGCTTAATGCACACCAATTTTGAACCAAAAGAAGACGAGAAGTATGTGTGAGAACTTCATATAAATATGGTGTCAAAACGACAACGATATCGTCTTAGTGCTCTCACTAGATTTTCTTTGGATATGAGGAATTTGTAGAATGAGTCAAAATAAACTGGCTAGAAGCTCATCTAGGACTTCACCAATAGCCAATTCCCGATTTTCGGTGGAGAGTCGGAGACGGCATGTCCCGCATGTCCCATGCATCTAGTTTTCCCTTATAGTGCGGTCGGTGAATGTACGTAAATGTTAATCACGCAAGATGAGAATTGATGGAGAAAACAACGATCATAAATTTGAGAATGGGCAAGTTGGTCGGGTGTGACTGTGAGGGAACGAATAGTAGGGTGTGACTGCGAGGGAACGAATAAGTTGAAGGATGGAGTCACCGCATTAAATACAGATAAGTTTTTTTTTTTTTTTTTTTCCGAAGAGAAGGTTATATTAAAAAGAAGAAAGAAAACCAAGGATCAAGCCAAGGTTAATACAACAAAATTGTTGCGCTAAAACCCGCTTTAATGAAGCGATATGTTGTGCCTACAAACGGACTCCAAATATTGCCAAGAACACAAACTAAAGAAGAAAAGAGACGAGAATTTAACGAGGTTGAATCCTCGGGAAAAATAATTGATTTATATATTATCGCAAGGGAGAATACATATAAACCCTAAGAGAGAAAGAAGAAATTTTGGTGTGTTTTCAAGGTTCTCTACTAGGCTATTTATATACACATAGGTAGGGATTAGGGTTTCATAACTTAGCTAATAAGTCCCTAAACTTTAGGATTAAGAAACCAATAAGAGTTATCAAAACTCTTTGTGACCGACTGATTTTGGTTTATCCAAAATCAACTCCACCTTAGCTACTTACACGGTTTTGGAGTTCCACAAGTTTTGGACTCTCACACAAAACCGTGTGCTACAATCCCGCCAAAGATCCAACAATTCTCCACTCTCGATCATGCATTCATGCATGAGACGATCAATACACTAAATCACCATCGTCTTCCAACGTCGATTGCGCCATAGGCTGCCTACGTATCCTCTTCAAGGAATCAAACCGACCGTAGTTCACTCAATGGCCTTACTAGAAGGCCTCGACTAGGTTCCTAAGAACCTCTACCCCAAAGGGTCTCACCAAACCGGAAGAATGTGGATCAATTCCGAGCAATGACGAAACTTGACCCAAAGATACTACTTTCGTTAACATATCAGCTGGATTGTCTTTGGTATCGATCTTCACAAGTAGAATGTCTTCTTCTTCCAGAATTTCTCTAACAAAGTGAAATCGAACATCTATATGTTTGGTTCTGGCATTATGAACTTGATTCTTAGACAAGTAAATTACACTAAGACTATCACAACGCACAAGCAAGTTGTTCTCGCACAACACCCAAGTCATCTAGCAAACCTTATAACCATATAGCCTCCTTAAATGCCTCACACGCCATATACTCCGCCTCCGTAGTTGAAAGCGCCACAATAGACCGCAAGATTGATCTCCAACTTACCGGTGCTCCCCGATATGGTAAATACATACCCCGTAGTTGAACGTCTCTTGTCCAAATCACCAAAGATAGTCGTAATCCACATAACCAACACACGGTGATTGTTCCCATCTTCCTTCACAAACTCCAAGCCAACATCAACAAGACCATAAAGATACCTCAAAATCCATTTCACACTTTTGCCAATGTCCTTTACCAGATTATGCATATAACGGCTGATCATACTTACCGCATGTGAAATATCCGCCTTGTACATACCATCGCATACATCAAGCTACCAACAAGCACTAGCATATGGGACTTGGGCCATATACTCACGCCCTTCTTCAAGTAGTAGGAGACATATCGAACTCAACTTAAAATGAGGACCAAGGGGAGTACTTACGTATTTAATTCCTTCGCAAACACCAAATTTAACACTTTCTTCAAGTATGCCTTTTGAGACAAACAAAATTTACCCTTCTCTCTCGTCACGTTGAATATCCATGCCAAGAATCTTCTTAGCTTCTCCTAGATCTTTCATCTCGAACTCGGCTTGACAATTTCTTTCAAATGATCAATGTCTTTTCGTTATTCGATGCTATCGCATATCATCGACATATAAGAGCAAATATATGAAAGACTCATCACGTAGCTTCTTGAAGTATACACAATGGTCATAGTGACTTCTTGTGTATTTCGGCCAATCATAAACCGATCAAATCGCTTGTACCACTGTCTTGGAGACTCGCTTCAACCCATACAACGATTTTTTCAGCTTGCATACACAATCTTCTTTTCCAGGAACTTTGAACCCACTCGGCTGAGTCATATAGATCTCTCTTCTAGATCACCGTGTAAGAATGCCGTCTTGACATCTAGTTGAACTAGGTCTAAATCATATTGTGCTACCAAGGCCAACAAAATTTGGATTGATGAGTGCTTCACAACCGGAGAGAACACCTCATTGTAGTCAATCCCTTCTCTTTGGGCATAACCTTTTGCAACTAACCTTGCCTTGTAGTTGTTTATGGGTAAAAATCGTTTCGCCGATTTCTGTGAAATTCGGTAGGTGAGTGAGAAACTGGTTCAAACCCTAAACAAATGTGCTTCGCACGTGAGCACTTTATAGATTCGAGAGATCAATGCACAAGTCCGGCTAAACCAAGAAATGGCTTCCAGACTTGCTTCGGCCACAAAGTGGAGGAGAAGGGTTGATTTGGGGAGGGAAGCAAAGAAAGGTGTTGAGGAGAGTAAGTATCTCGACTTGTATCGTAAAGTGAAAGCTTAGGAAGCTTGCAAGAGATGAAAGCTTTTTGGGAGAGCTTGCAAAGTTGCCTTTCCGAGAGTGTAAGTGTAGTATATTTCTCCGACCGAGACTTGTTGTCGGGGTGGAAATAGGTAAGACCTATTTATACAAGTCGAGATTGAAACGTACCGGCCTCATGAAGGAAGAGAGTAAAGGGTGAAATAATGGGAGGAGGTGGTAACCGCATGGTTTAATGGGTGAAAACGTTTTTCACCATTATTTCCTCTTTTATTTGACCGCTTTATTTCTTTTTCACGCTTTCTTAATGTGAGCGTAGTGTACGCTCGCATGTCAGTGACCGCCAAACCAAAACCCTAAAGAAGCATCCCCGCTTGTGTTGATGTCTCGAGTGTTGCTTGCATCTTGAGTGCAAGTGGCGCTGCTAGTGGCGCGTGTGGCATGTGCCAATGGAATGTGCGGAATGCCTTGGTGGTAGGTTGCACGGTTTGCAAGTTAGGTTACCAGCGCGTGTGTTTGGCATGTGCCAATGGCATATGCGGAATGCCTTGGTGGTAGGTTGCACGGTTTGCAAGTTAGGTTACCAGCGCGTGTGTTTGGCATGTGCCAATGGCATGTGCGGAATGCCTTGGTGGTAGGTTGCACGGTTTGCAAGTTAGGTTACCAGCGCGTGTGTTTGGCATGTGCCAATGGCATGCGTGGCCATTAGGGCCGTGACCTTGATAGGGAAACTAGCTAGCGAGCATGTTGGCATGTGCCAATGGCATGCGTGGGTCGTTAGGGCCGTGATTTTGATAGGAAACTAGCTAGCGAGCATGTTGGCATGTGCCAATGGCATGCGTGACGTTAGGGCCGTGACTTTGATAGGGAAACTAGCTAGCGAGCATGTTGGCATGTGCCAATATCATGCGGGGCCGTTAGGGCCGTGGCTTTGGTAGAAAAGGCTGCTAGCGAGCATGTTGGCATGTGCCAATAGCATGTAAATAAGTTAGGGCCGTGTCTTTGGTAGAAAAAGTGCTAGCGAGCATGTTGGCATGTGCCAATAGCATGCGGGGCCGTTAGGGCCGTGGCTTTGGTAGAAAAGTCGCTAGCGAGCATGTTGGCATGTGCCAATAGCATGCGGGGCCGTTAGGGTGGGCTTTGGTAGAAAAAGCTTCTAGCGAGCATGTTGGCATGTGCCAATAGCATGCTTGGGGTCAAGTAGGCCGTGGCTTTGGTAGAAAAGTCGCTAGCGAGCATGTTGGCATGTGCCAATAGCATGCGGGCAATAGGCCGTGGCTTTGGTAGAAAAAGTGCAAGCGAGCATGTTGGCATGTGCCAATAGCATGGGCCGTTAGGGCCGTGGCTTTGGTAGAAAAAAGTCTGCTAGCGAGCATGTTGGCATGTGCCAATAGCATGCGGGGCCGTTAGGGCCGTGGCTTTGGTAGAAAAGTGCTAGCGAGCATGTTGGCATGTGCCAATAGCATGCGGGGCCGTTAGGGCCGTGCTTTGGTAAAAGTGAGCATGTTGGCATGTGCCAATAGCATGCATGGGGGTTAAGTTAGGACGTGGCTTTAGAAAAAGCTTCTAGCGAGCATGTTGGCATGTGCCAATAGCATGCGAGGGGCCGTGGCTTGGCAGAAAAAGCTGCTAGCTGAGCATGTTGGCATGTGCCAATAGCATGCGGTCGTTAGGGCCGTGGCTTTGGTAGAAAAGCTTTAGCGAGCATGTTGGCATGTGCCAATAGCATGATGGGGCCGTTAGGGCCGTGGCTTTGGTAGAAAAAGTCTGCTAGCGAGCATGTTGGCATGTGCTAATAGCATGCGGGGCCGTTAGGGCCGTGGCTTTGGTAGAAAAAGCTGCTAGCGAGCATATTGGCATGTGCCATTGGCACGTACGGCCATGTTGACCTAGTTGCATGTCTTGCAAGCCTAGGGCGCTATATTTGGCATGTGCCAATGGCATAGCGCTTAGTTTGGCATGGTTGCCAATGAATGTGATACGGAGTTTGGTTTTAGCGTTGTTGCCCATGGTGCGCGAAAGATGCGGCTTGGTTTGGCGTTGTTGCCATGGTGCGCAGAGTGCGGCTTGGTTTGGCATGGTTTCCACGGTGCGCAGAGTGCGGCTTGGTTTGGCATGGTTTCCATGGTGCAGAGTGAGGCTTGGTTTGGCATGGTTGCCATGGTGCGCAGAGTGCGGCTTGGTTTGGCATGGTTGTCATGGTGCGCGAGATGCGCTTGGTTTGGCATTGTTGCCATGGTGCGCAAAGATGCGGCTTGGTTTGGCATTGTTGCCATGGCGCGCAGAGTGCAGCTTGGTTTGGCATGGTTGCCATGGTGCGCAGAGTGCGGCTTGGTTTGGCATGGTTGCCATGGTGCGCAGAGTGCGGCTTGGTTTGGCATGGTTGCCATGGGCGCAAGATGCGGTTTGGTTTGGCATTGTTTCCATGGTGCGCAGATGCTGGCTTGGTTTGGCATTGTTGCCATGGTGCGCGAGTAGTGCGGCTTGGTTTGGCATGGTTGCCATGGTGCGCAGAGTGCGCTTGGTTTGGCATGGTTGCCATGGTGCTGCAGTGCGGCTTGGTTTGGCATGGTTGCCATGGTGCGCATTATGCGGCTTGGTTTGGCATTGTTGCCATGGTGCGCAAGATGCGGCTTGGTTTGGCATTGTTGCCATGGTGCGAGATGCGCTTGGTTTGGCATTGTTGCCATGGTGCGCAAGATGCGGCTTGGTTTGGCGTGGTTGCCATGGTGCGCAGAGTGCGGCTTGGTTTGGCATGGTTGCCATGGTGCTCGTGAGCGGCTTGGTTTGGCATGGTTGCCATGGTGCGCAGAGTGCGGCTTGGTTTGGCGTGGTTGCCATGGTGCGCAGATTGCGGCTTGGTTTGGCATGGTTGCCATGGTGCGCAGATGCGCTTGGTTTGGCATTGTTGCCATGGTGTGCGACGCGCTTGGTTTTGGAATTAGGTTCGTGTTGAAAAACCCTAACTGGTATTTGAAAAAATACCCCTATTAATTATTTACACCCGAGTTAAATGCTCTTAGTTAATGTGTTGCGGGTAACACTAGGTCATGGGGATTTACGATTTTACCCCCTTGTTTAAAAACCACCATCAACAAGAAGAGCGTATTTTGATTCACCGAGATCCTTCTTTTCTTAGATATACCCATTTTCACCCAATGTCCTTCTTACCGTTCTAAGCTTCGTAAGAACCCATGTGCCATTCTTGTAAAGAGACTCCATCTCATCCCGCATAGTGATTTTCCCATTCTTGACGCTCTACACCGTGTATAGCTTCAAAATAGGTATTAGGAATGCCTTCTTCAATAATTGGTAATGCATAAGCTATAAAATCATCCATCCAACCAGGTTTCGATTGATCTTCTCTGGTTTGTCGGTTGCTATGGTCTCGTTGACCGTAGCTTCGTATCTTCTACCGCTTCATGTTCCTCTTCATTAACATCGTCACTATCATTTGGAACTTCAAGATTTACCTCCCTTGTAGACGCCACGCCTTCGAAGTAGTCATAACAGATACAGCACTTAACTGGAATTAGTGGAGTTGCATCAATCTCCACCGCTTCAAAGGCTCACTGGCACGTGGGTAGTGTTCTCCACCCGCCGAGAACCCCAAGACTTTACCATAGACGCTTCATCAAATGTAACGTCTCTACTCATGACTATCTTCTTTTCAACCTGGATTCCAAATTTTGAACCCTTTAACTCCTTTCTTCACACCCATAAAGATCCCTTTAACAAAGACGGCTATCAAGCTTGTTTTCACTAACATGATACCAAGCAGGGCAACCAAAGATATGAATTGAGTCATAATCATAAGACGGTTTACCATACCACTTCTCCATCGGAGTTTTACCTTCTAACGCACATTCTGATGGCAACCTATTAATGAGGAAGCACGCATATGTCATCGCTCAGCCCAAAACGCTTTACCTAATCCAAAGATTAGATAACATACATCGTACCTTCTCCAAAGAAAAGTACGATTCATGCGTTCAGCTACCCCATTTTGTTGCGGTGTCTCTTAATGTGGAAGTGCCTCTCGTATTCCCTCATCCTGACATACTTTCAAGAATGGATCACTTTTGTACTCTCCACCATTGTCCGAACGTATTACCTTGATCTTTCTGCTAGTTTGAGTCTCAGTTGCCTTTTTCCACCTCACAAAGACTTCTAGGACTTCATCCTTATGCCTCATGGTGTACACCCATACGCGCCTAGAATAGTCATCAATAAACGACACGAACCAATGTTTCCCTCCCAACGATGCATTCTTGGAGGGACCCCAAACATCTCGAGTGAACATAATCAAGAACTCCACTAGTGTTGTGGATTGTCAGTGCCAAAGCTTGTTCTTGTCTTCTTGCCTTTCACACAATGTTCACAAAACTCTAATTTGCAGTGCAATAGCACCTTTCAATAAATCTTGACGAATTAAAGAATGTAACGACTTATCACCTGGATGTGCAAGCCGCATATGCCATAACTTCGTGGTCTCCATCGCTGCAGTCTCGATGTGTTCGTAAATTGACATATCTCCGTTACTATACTCCCAGTTAAGTAGTACAAGTTATGATGCCTTGTGCCCTTCATGATTACCAACGATCCGTAAATTACCTTTAGAATGCCATTTTCGCCGACTAACTTGTAGTCCTTAGCTTCCAAAGTTCCGAGCGAGATCGATTCTTCTTCACAAAGCAGTACGAACCTTACTTCCTTCAGCCTCCCGCACCATACCATCATGCATCTTGATTCGAACAATACCAATCCCAATCACCCCATAGGTGTGATTATTCCCCATACGCACTTCTCCATCAAACTCTTCAAAGTTTGAGAACCAGTCCCGATGAGGAAAAATATGATAAGTAGCACTGTAATCTAATACCCACGACCGTCGATTCACGATAAAAGTTGATGGTATCATAGTCATTGAGAAATATGAAGCTTCATCTCGAATCTTCACTTGCCTTAGCAATGTTCACCTCGGTGTTATCCCTTTCGATCCTTACGCTTGGTACAATCCTTAGCCCAATGGCCAAAGTCATGACACCATGCACATTCATCCTTCGCACGACGTTTGTTCTTGTCTTTGAGCGCCCTTTCACTTTGCCACGATCACCATTCTTCTTTTTCTCGTCTGTTGAACGACCTCTTGCAAGAAGCAAGTCACCTGTTAGCTTCACTTGACAGGTCTTCACGGTCCATCTTCCCGAACTCCTCACTACGCAATGCTGTAGTGACCCTTGTATGTCATTTTATCCTTTCCGTGCATTAAAGCCTTGATCACGGGTTCATACCTTTCGGTGAAGAGAGTTTATCGATACGAGCTTGTTCCTCGTCGTTGATCTTCTCATCGTAGTTAACCAGCCAAGAAGAAGTTTATTATATGAATCTAGGTGCTCAGTTAGAGAGGCACCCTTCTTCATGTTATAACGATACAAATTTCTCTTAAGATGTATCCTATTAGCCACGTTCTTCACAAGGTACTCCTTCTCTAGCTTTTCCTGCAGAGATCCTTAGTGAAGTCTCGTGCCGATAATTAACTCTTACCGATGTTGCTAAACACCCTCGAATTGAACCAAGACATAATTTATTCATCTTGTTCCACCGCTTTTGACATCTCCACCGGCTGACCTTCTAAAGCTTCTTCTAGGTCAAGATGAACAAGAGCATCCATTACGTCTGTTCTCCATAAACCAAAGTTATTGGTTAGGTGAACTTTTCAACCTTTAGTTGTGATTTATGAGAATGCAAGATATTTCTTTCTTTTGTTTCTTTATCTTTATTTGTGGACTCCGAATGTTCTCCTCCAGATCGCTCGGATCAACCGGTTTATCCTCGCCAACCATTGTTCACAAACAACCAAATATAGATAAAAACTAAACCTTGAGATCAGAATTACCTCAAACAACTTCAAAAAAATACCCCGCTTCAATATTATGAATACCCAAAATCCAAGAACGTTACCCGAGCTCTTGATTCCAATTGTTGCGCTAAAACCGCATGGGCGATATGCACATCTACAAACCAGACTCCAAATATTGCCAAGAACACAAACTAAAGAAGAAAAGAGACAAGAATTTAACGAGGTTGAATCCTCGGGAAAATAAGTGATTTATATATTATCGCAAGGGAGAATACATATAAACCCTAAGAGAGAAAGAAGAAATTTTGGTGTGTTTTCAAGGTTCTCTACTAGGCTATTTATATACACATAGGTATGGATTAGGTTTCATAACTTAGCTAATAAGTCCCTAAACTTTAGGATTAAGAAACCAATAAGAGTTATCAAACTCTTTAGACCGACTGGATTTTGGTTTATCCAAAATCAACTCCACCGCCTTAGCTACTTACACGGTTTTGGAGTTCCACAAGTTTTGGACTCTCACACAAAACCGTGTGCTGGCAATCCCGCCAAAGATCCAACAAAAATTACATACACATTAGAGCATCCCAATTACTCCAAATTAAGCTAGGATCAACGAACTTAAAAGTATCTTTGTCACAAGACCATAAGACAACCAATTGCTTAACCAAATCAATGTTTTTTTGCACACTCTTGTGACGATCTCCAAATACTCTTCCGTTCCTCTCCTTCCACAAAATCCAACAAACCGCATAATGAAGGATTTGCCATACATCCTTACCTCTCCCTTTCAACACATTGTTAGACCATGCTTTCAAACAATTGAATCAAAGTATTTGGTAATGGCCGTGTTATCCTAAAGGATTTGATGAAATATTTCCAAATCTCAAAAGAATACTTACAATGAATGAACATGTGATTTGCTGACTCGACTTCCTCGCATAAAAAAACACACATCTCGCTATCAATGTTTACACCTCGATGCCTCAACATGTGCCTGGCAGGTACTTCTCCCTAGCGTCTCAAAAGTGTCCCAGAATTTATGTGGTTAAAAATAAGCTGTCCATACGTTTAATGATTCATTTTTTTAAATAAAACGTTTAATGACTCCGCTGCTCCTTGAGTGCATGTGGAATTATTCGTGATACAAGACTATAGGCAAAGTCATCCCCACGGCCATTACTTTTATGCCGCACTTTTTTTTTTTTTTTTTGATAAGAAGTGAAGATGTATAAATGAAAGAAGAATATACAAGAGTTCTACAATAAGTAGAAAAAGAACGAAAAATTTACAACAGAAGGCTAAACAAAAATGGCTTCCTAATTATTGGTAACAGTAAAAGCAAAGTTTTGATGAACTTTTATGCCGCAGACTCAAATGCTACTTTTCTACTTCGCACAAGGGTTTCATTTTCCATCTAGTTTATCTCTAGAGTCTAGACTTTTCCCCCGAGCCTCCCTATGGAAACTCCGGGTATATATCAATCAGTCGGTTGTTTACTCGTATTTATGTTTATTTTTCGTGAAAATTTAAATGCCTTTATTTATCCACTAAGTAGAAAATTTTCCTAGAAAAATCTCACAATAAACAAAGGAATAACCTCACAAAGCTTTATTTGTATTTTTCTTTCTTTGCAACAATGCGCTTAATCATGAAAACAAACATCTAAATCCATTACTAGGAAAACCCCACTTGTATAGCAAAAAAGCAATCCCAAACGGGGCTTTAGTATAAGAGCATCTCCAACAGAGGGGGAATTTTTTTTTTGTTTTAATGACACATAGGATTTTAGACCCCCATTTTGGCATAAATCCATCTCCAATAGTAGGGTCCTACAAACTAGGAGGGACCAATTACTAAATATGAAGTTGTTCAAGAAAGGGTTATCTACACCTCCGACTCCATCTCCACGTCATATTTTTCACTATTATTCCTAAAAAATTCTCTGCTGTTGGAAGTGGTTTTTTAGACATGAGATCATATATTTACTTTATGTGTAGACCCAATAAATAAAATGACTAAATTAAAAAGCCACATTGGATTTTTTTCACCTTATATTGGAGATGCTCTAAACTAGTAGAGGTGAAATATTAAATATGAAGGTGTCAAAAAAAAAGTCTTAACAACACCTTGGAAATAACCCTCAACTAATCCCATGTCATCAATTTTGTTTTAAAAAAATAATATTTATTTAACAAAATCATGTTTGTGGCTAGGATTCAAACAAGTTTCCTATACTAGGATAATGCTGAATGATATTTGGTTATTAAAATCATGCTAATTTTTTTTTTTTTTTATATATATCTAAATTCAAGATGCACGGTACAATTTTAACTATTGAAGATGGGTTTTAGAAAAATGGTCCATTTAGTCCCGTATATGAAATCCCCAACAAATGAAGGTCTAACAAAGAACCAACCAGATTTTCCTAGTGGATAAATTAGAAATATAGCAATTTGACGATAATGCAATTGCATTATACGGTCACAATTGAACAGATCGAGGAAGTTTGAATTGACGTAACATGAAAACCTTTACATAAGATTTTTTGACTCGAGGTGTTCTGACGAGTGGCCGTGGTCTTATGGATCATGGTTAGCGAAAAATTAGACTCCTTGATACCGTTAAGTCGAATAAAAAACATTAAGAGCATCTCCAAGAGAGGGTGGATTTATTTATTTTTAGACACAAGGATTTTAGACCCCCATTCGATATAAATCCATCTCCAATAGTAGGGTCCTACAAGTTAGGAGGGACCAATTACTAATTATGAAGGTGTTCAAGAAAGTGTTATCTACACCTCCGGTTGCACCTCCACCATGTTTTTAATCAATTTTCTTATTTTTAATTTAAGGGTTAAAATTTTACTCGCTATTTTTGGAGATGGGTTTTTAGATATGAGGTCATATATTTACTATATGTGTAGTGTCCATAAATAAAAGGACTAAATTAAAAATCCACGAAGGATTTTTTTTACACCTTCTATTGGAGATGCTCATTTTAAATAAAAACATTAAGTAAATACGTCAAAACTTTTATATCCTTCTAACTCAAGTAATTATAGTAAGTTTCAAGGTCAAAAGAATAAGGTATATTTTGTTCGTCTCCATTCTCGGCATTAAATATTTTGAAGTAACCAAAATGCATTTTGGTGGGAAAATAGAGTGATAATAAATTTGCAACAAAAAATATTTTTACATGTGGTAATAAAAATAGGGCACTCATTAGACTTGTGGAAAATTTTAGCACCCAATATAGGTAGTAAATTCGGTTAGTCCGGACTCTGAAGATCTACACTGCTAAATGTGTTAAATATGTTTGACCGCATTTCCTATCCATCCCAACAATTTTCATTTTGTTGTTCCTTAAATGTGTTAGGGCTTCTATCTCTCCAACATTCTTGTTATTAAGCTTCATTACTACCTCGTAAAGATATTTATTTTCTTCACTTTGCTTAACCTCATTCGATGAATTCTTGTTGGTAGGAACTAAATCTTACTGTCGAACATAATCTTCATCGAATATTCCTAGGGTGATCACTTCAACATATTTCATCTCAATTCCCTCAAACATCTAAATTACAATAAATTTTTGTTTTGAATCCGGAAATCATGAAATAAACTAAAGCATGTGAGAGCCGGACTTGGATGGCCATTACATAAAACTAGAAATACAGAAAAAATAAATGTGAGCCCCAATCATGCATTTATTTGCTGCCTTGGTTTAATGCGCACCAATTTTGAACCAAAAGAAGACGAGAAGTATGTGTGAGAACTTCATATAAATATGGTGTCAAAACGACAACGATATCGGCTTAGTGCTCTCACTAGATTTGCTTTGGATATGAGGAATTTGTAGAATGAGTCAAAATAAACTGGCTCGGCTCATCTAGGACTCACGCAAGATGAGAAGGAGTCACCGCATTAAATACAGATAAGTTGATGTCCTATCTATAGATATAGGTACTTCTCCCTAGCGTCTCAAAAGTGTCCCAGAATTTATGTAGTTAAAAATAAGCTGTCCATACGTTTAATGATTCTTTTTTTTTTTTTTTTAATAAAACGTTTAATGATTCCGTCGTTCCCGGAGTGCATGTGGAATTATTCGCATACAAGACTATACGCAAGTCATCCCCACGGCCATTACTTTTATGCCGCAGACTCAAATGCTACTTTTCTACTTCGCACAAGGGTTTCATTTTCCACCTAGTTTATCTCTAGAGTCTAGACTTTTCCCCCGAGCCTCCCTGGAAATTGGTATATATCAATCAGTCGGTTGTTTACTCGTATTTATGTTTATCTTTCGTGAAAATCTAAATGCCTCTATTTATCCACTATTTGCCTCTACAAAGTAGAAAATTTTCCTAGAAAAATCTCACAATAAACAAAGGAATAACCTCACAAAGCTTTATTTGTATTTTTCTTTCTTTCCAACAATGCGCTTAATCATGAAAAACAAACATCTAAATTCATTACTAGGAAAACCCCACTTGTATAACAAAAGGTTTTACTGCTATGATTGTTCCAGCTTCACATCAAATCGCTTGAGGTAAGTGATTCAATATGAATTCGTGTTTCCTCATTGTCTAGTTTCCTTCCCTTCCTATTTCCAGTTGGTTATGCCACATTACGGTGTTCTACTTATGTTAGAGAACTCTGATCGTTTATATAATATAGTCCGTGCAACCCTGGTTGTATTGTTCTTCCGAAATTGATTTATCGAGCAAAAATGTACTTGCACTGGTTAGAGAATGAAAGACCGATGAAAAATATTGTTGTGGACGGTGCACAATGAACGATCAACGTCCCCTAAGAGCATCCATAATCTATGCCAGAAAAGGCAAAATTCATGTATCATGAGAAAGAATTTAGTAGTCATCTAATTAAGGTGAGTGACAAATTGTATCTCTGCTAATTAAGGTGAGTGACAAATTTAGTAGTCATACTCGAAACAATTGTTGGTAATGCCAAATTGTATCGATCTTCTCATTAAGGGCTGGAGAGCAAAGTTCACTTCTTTGGTCGGCCAAACTCTCTGGCAGCTTCTCCCGGCAGCTATTTGCTGGACCATTTGGAACTGCAGGAATGAAGTCGTCTTCAATGATGGGGCGACGAACGAAGTTGAAATCATTAAACAAGTAAAGTCTCAAGCCTTTTTTTGGTGCCAAGACAAGGACTTTATGCAGGGTATTCAACTGGATCATATCCAAGCTAACTGGGATCAATTATTCATTTAAACTATTTTTTGGTTAGTTGTCTTTTGCCTGTTTTAGTTTGCTATGTATCTCTGCTAACTCACTAGACATGCCCTCGGGTTGTATTCTTCTGCTTATCTCTAGTAAGCTTCTTCAATATAATTTTTACCTTTGCCGATCAAAAAAAAAAAAAAAAAAAAGGTGAGTGACATGCCCGCATTGTCTTTCTATGCCATTGAGTTTTGGATGGTCAACCATAGGTCTAGTTTAAATAACTAAAATGGTCACTTATAAATGCCAAAGTCATTTGGGGTGAAAAAACAGTCTGATGGGCGGTGATAATAGAGAGCACATCGTTGAAATAACGAACGAATTGAGCAAACGTTGTCATTGACGCTTGGCTCTAGTGAATCGAACATCAGCGGAAGGGTTTTCCTCGAGCAAACTATAGACACGGTTGGAGTATAATTCTCGATTTCTCCATCCAAACGGACTTCATTAGGTTCCTTGAATTTGAATTTAGATGGATGATCTCCATCATCATAAATTATTTGTCTTCAAAATAAATTTCTATTACACCACTGCCACAAGTGCTTTTAGTGCCTGAAGTGAGGGGACTAGTTTACGTGTCTTGTCCAAGCCCATAATCAAATTATAAACGGGCCACAACAAACACAAAGATGTTATTTTCTTTGTTGTTTGGTCCTAAGCCCACAAAGTTAGTTATAGTAGGGTCCAACCGGATTTTTTTATTTATTTAGAGGTCCAAAATTAATTAAAACAAGGAAATGACCATAATACCCATTGTTACAAACGTGTGTGTTTACACACTCATTATATCGAGTACATATCTCATTACAATCGATTATAAATTCGAGTACATATCCGCTACATCGCTTATAAATTCGAGTACATATCTCCGCAACACTACTTACAAATCTCGAGTACATATACGTGCGCACTCGCGCCGCCGACAAATAGAACACGTATCCACTAAAATCGCTTACAAATTCGAGTATATATCCGCCGCTACGAATTCAAGTATGTATCTCGCCGCACCGCATTACAGAAAAGTACATGTTTGTTAGAATCAATGATAAATAAATTAGAAAACGTTTTACATCACATATATTGTAGGATCATACCATTAATCTTTAGTATTTTTTTAATACGTATTAAATCATAGAAAAAATAAAGGAAAACCTATATATGCACAGTAAACACATAAAGTACTCATGGATCAAAAAAATAAAAAAAGTGGCAAAATTATGATAAAACAGAACCAGAAGAAGTTTATATTAGTACGCAATATACGTACTGCGTATTCATGAACTAAAAAATCAATTGCATGTAAAGAAGAAGTGATGAATATAACCTAATCAAAGAACATATTTTAGTATTACATATACGTACTCATGGATCGAACCCAAAAATAGTGGCAAAACTATGAATAAATCGTAATGAAAAGAAGTGTCTAACAATACATCATATACGTACTGCATATTCTGAACTAAAAAATCAATTGCATTTTAAGAAGAAGTGATGAATCCATGCATATAACTGAATCAAATCACATATTTCAGTATTACACATACGTACTCATGGATCGAACCCAAAAACAATAGCAAAACTCTAAAATATAAACGAATCAAAGCACATATTTCAGTAGTACACATACGTACTCATGGATTGAACCCAAAAATAGTGGAATTTTTTTGAATATAACCAAATCAAAGCATATACTTCAGTATTACACATACGTACTCCTGGATCGAACCCAAAAACAATGTAAAAATCAATATAATCGAATCAAAGAACATGTTTCAAAGATTACACATACGTACTCATAGATCGAACCAAAAAAGTGGCAAAACTTTGAATATAACCGAATCATAAGAATTTTATATCGCACGTCGATACGACTTTTGTCATTTCTCACACAAAAGCAAACTGTATCAAACCTAAAAACATAATAGCATCATGAAAATCGATTTGATCTTCATAATACAACGAATAAAAAATCAAATGAAGAAAAACAAACAAAATAATCAAAGAAGATGATTAGAAAACATACCCGGAAACACAAACAAATCTTCTCGTCGTAAATCATAACGATGCATCATCATCATCATCATCTTCTTCTTAATAAATTGTGTTTCACAAGACGGATATACGATCGTTGCTTCATACACAAAAACAAATCGAAACACATCTAAATCCAACAAAATGGAAGTGGTATAAGTAAATATAATAATGAAATGAACAAAAAATATGATTATTCATGTAGATCTAGTAAATAATCAACAAATCAAACATGGAGATAGAAAAGCGTAATCAAACACAACAACGATTCGATCGTGAAACCCTAAAATAAACATTGATTTGATAGAAACGAGAAAGATTGAAGAATTTTTTTTGGATTTGTTCAGAATCACTTCACAACAGCAGTGAGAAGAAAGAGAAGAAGAAAACGAATATGAAAGGTTAATGTTCTTCTCGAGCTTATAATCCCTGTTAAATAGGGAGGGTTATTTGCGGTATTTTTAAATTTCAAATTAGTTATCTGCACGTGTACAGGACCTGGGATTAAAAAATAAGGTCAATTTTTATTTTTCTCTTAATTATGGACTTGAGTTACTTGGGCTTTAGGGTGGTGGACTCCGCCACTAACTAAGAACACTATAATAGGATCTATAGGTAATTCCTACTTTTCTTATATTTGTCATTCAAAATCAATGAGATTTTGTTGGAAAAAGTACCGGATTACGAAGCAATCAATGCGAGTAACAAGCTATAGTAGTCAGGTGCATGATTACAAAGCAAACGATGCGAGTAACAAGCTAAAGTAGTCAGGTGCATGATTCATTAAATAAACGAACTTCGCATCAGTAAAGTTTTTTTATACGGCATTCGTTCATTAATTTTCTCTCAACATGATTATCCTAACAAAATATGAACTAGTATCAAATTTTACTAAGATAATTTCTCACCAATATACGTGTTCGTGCAAGGTAATGTATGCAACCTTCTGAGATGGAGTCAAATACGTTACCATTGCGCCACATATCTCATCGTTTATTAGTCAAATTTTAGTAATAATAACATAGTTTAAGGCGAGAACCATCAAGTGGTCTGATGGTTCTCAGCTTCCTCCTATAGGGAGGTTGGGGATCGAACCCCTGTAATAACATAAATCCCAAGCAATGAACTTAGATGTAGCTTTAGGGACCACCGTTCAAAAAAAAAAAATTAGGATTTTGTCTTGTGTGCTTGCACATGGTCTTAAGTCATGCATTTAGCTAGCATATAGAGCATTACCTTTTGAAATCTCAGTTTATCATATAGAACTTGTGTCAACTAAATGATAGTTGGATTTTTGTTAGAAGGAGAGCAAAAAACGGATCTGAGGAGAGCGAAAACCGTAGTTGACTAACCAACTAGGCCGATTAGTCGGGTTAATTTTGACGCGGACAAGTGTACCCTTCTGTTTTAACTTAAACTCCTGAGTTAACCAAGGTCTAGTAGTGTAAGTCACTATGATCATCAACAATCAAAAACGTAAACCCTAAAACTCGAGTTATGACTTATTAGTCAGTAAGCATACTATATTCGCCGAAAATCGTCCATAATGGTAAGTGAACACACTTAGATCGACTAGGTAAATACTCTAAAGACGTGGTTATCAAAAAAAATAAACAAAAAAATCAATTTGATTAGAAAAAGAGTATATAAAAAAAATAAAAAAAAAATCAATTTGATTAGAAAAAGAGTACACACATATGCCGCCAAGGAAGAACCAGCAATGAACATCTATAAAATACAGACTTCGTCATCACTTGATAGAACGCGAACCAATAAAGAAAAAACTTGAAAAATCTGTTGATTCAATTTGTGTACGGTTCACGTTTACCTTCGTTTTCACGAGACATGAACTTCGTAGATGTTTACACAAACGTGAAAATAGAAAATCCCTAATCACTTTCAGGCACTTCAAGGTTAAAACAAGTAAGAAGAAAGAAGCGGTTCGTTGTCGTTGTGTGAGGGCAAAGCATGTGAAGGGTACACTTGTCCGAGTCGAAATTCATCCGACAAATCGGCCTAGTTAGTGAGTCAACTACGGTTTTCGCTCTCCTCGGATCCGTTTTTGCTCTCACTCTAACAAAAATATGATAGTTGGAGCGTCAAAAAATGAACATGTTGATCCCTATATAAATATCTACCAGTAGTAACTATCAAAAACTCTAGTATGTCATAAGTGTTAAAATGAATAATTAGATGTTTGGAAAACTTGAAAATAAATGGATTATAAACTGAAACAGTGGAGGAAACTAAATTCATTGTACTTGGTCAACAATATAATTCAAATCCAAAAATATTGAAATCAGTACATCAATATAACACTTTTTGAGAGGGGGAAATTTCAAATTGGGAGTTTGGAGGCCAACCGTCACTGGGCCATATAGATATGTAAACTACTGTAGAGAAATTGCAGCAAATACAAGTCTCGACTTGTATATGAGCATTTTTTAAGGAGGGAGGATCCATGGACACTCTTAGATGGACAAGGTCGGACAAGATTTGCGCTATTTTCTCCGCAAAACACAAATAATAATGAATTTAAGCCTAATATTTTGATGGTATATTCTTCTAATAAGACTCTACATTCCTACAAAAAATGAGCACAATTCGAGATGTATAAAACCACCATCTACACCTTCAAATATCAGCCGTTCAAAATTAACGGTTGAAATTAAGACCGGTAGATGGTCAGGTTTGCTATCTCGAATTACATTCATTTTTGGTAGGAATATAAAGTCTTATAATATGAACATATCACTAAAATATTAGATCTAAATTCATTGTCGTTTGAGTTTGCCGGAGAAAATGACGCAAATCTTGTCCAACCTTGTCCATCTAAGAGTGTCTATGGATCCTCCCTCTTTTTTAAGTCATCATTTATCTACTAACTAATCGCATATAGGCACTAACACATTTTGTATTCCTGCAAGGTTCATATTATTTGTTGTATTCCTGCAGGGTTCATATTATTTGTTTCAATTCATTATAGTTAATCTACTATCTATTAGCATCTAAGGTACTAACAAATTAACAAGTGTTCATAGTACCAGAAAGAACTAGTTTATGTGTCTCTTCCATGCCCGGAGTCAAAACGTAAATGAGGTACACAACGTAACAAAGAAGAAGATTACAAAGTAGTCGATACTACTAACTATGTAAGTAGTAACAAGCTAAATAGCTAATAGCCAATTGCATGATTTATCAACTATGTAAAAAAATATATGAACTTTGGATCAGTTCAGTGGTTCTTATATGGCATTCTTAAACTTTCTCCGAAATATGATTATCCTAAGTAGATTCCTAAGGAGAAGAAGATCTATATATATTAAAGGGTTATTTAACATTTCTTTTAATTTTTATTATTTAAACCCA
The DNA here is from genome assembly GCA_023531295.1 of Papaver armeniacum. Lineage (NCBI taxonomy): Eukaryota > Viridiplantae > Streptophyta > Magnoliopsida > Ranunculales > Papaveraceae > Papaver > Papaver armeniacum. Next base: position 103,378 of record JAJJWW010007593.1, read on the forward strand.
AAAAATGTCCGACGTCTTTTGACCAATTTTAGCTTTGGTACCCAATATTTGAAATATTATCAGGTTATTTGGTACCATGACTTGTTAAGGACTGTTAAATCAAACCGTTGACTTAATAAAGAAATAATTAATTTTAATAATAAATTTGTTATTTTTAAAACCCAAAAATGACCTTTTATCCGACGGTTTAAAGAAGATCATATATCAATCATTCAAGATATTTTTCATATTTAATGATGTTGCACTTTTTACATCTTAGCTATTGTGGTGGTTCAGATGACATTGGTTACAGGAGACAAATCAGAGAGACGGGTAGTAGAATGATTAACAAAATGATGTGGTTGGCTTCGTACTACAGTGACATTTGCCTATATAGTAACAGGTCGCCTCTATCAGTGGGAAACAATCCAAATTACACTTGTCAGAGGAGTTATTATGGCAAGCGTTCTTGGGACCATGACTTATTGTGTGGTCAAGTACAAGAAATCGAACAGTTCGGAAGAAAGAAAATATTCAAGGAGGAGTATGTCCAATCTCTTATGGAATCAATCAGAAATTTCTGATTCAGATTTCAATCCAATTTATGCCATTTAATCTGAAGCCAACCCCTCACCGAGCTTCTTTCGTGGGTTACCTCATGTTGAAGGATTAGTTCCACTATGGTTGATATATATGCTGGTGAAGAACTGATGGTTCTGGCATTTTTGCGAACAACCTGTGTGCATTCTATTGGCGATTCATACTGCTAACTTTTAATGCCATTCAATCTCCTCCCCTGCAAATCCGTTCAATTCTGAACAATCCACAGTTACCAAACCATTCAATCATTCATAAACCATACATAATCCCATAGTATCCCCATTAAGAACAACAGCAACAACTATATCATTTTCGATCAAAAAAAAAAAAAAGCAAAAACTACATCACCTAGTTGTTTTCTCAACAACAAAACAACCTCAAGACCAAGAAAAATTCTCCATATTTGAGTATCTATTCTTCGTGTTCTTCTTGAGCTTCAAAAATTTCTCAAAACCCATCTCAAACATTCACAAATCAGTCACAGAGACAATAACTTCAACTGAAGTTTCAAACCAAAATACAACCCAAATGATCTTTGGTCGCTGTTGCCATTGAGTATAGTCCTATTTTCTTTTACCAATTCATTTATGTGTGATTAAATTGTTTTTGATTGAACCCGCATCACTCAACTTTCGGGTGATCAAATTTTCCAACTTTAACACAGCAAAAGAGCGAGGAAGAAGGTTATTGTCAGGGGTAAACTTGTCAAACTAATTTTATTTTTATAACAAAAATTAGAAAAAAAGTAAAATAACTTGGTCAACGGAGTATTTAACAGTCAATCATTGGTCAAGATACCAACCGATAATATTTCAAATATTAGGTACCAAAGCTAGGTGTTGGACATTTGCTAGGTAGCAAACGCTAAATAACCCTATATTAAACTTTACTAAGATAAAATCTTATTAATGACCTTTATTGTAGATTTTTTTTTTTTTTTTTTTTTTGTATCACTGAATGGTTATAAGGTCATACTAATGAGTAAGTGCAAGCAAAGTACTTGGTCGGTCACTTTAGCGAAAAATATTTGCAGGTTGGGTTTGTATTGGAAATCAAGACCTTTGATAACTAGATTACTGCTGCAGCAGTTGGGGTCGCCCAAGAAAAACAAAAAAATTGCAACAGATATATTAATTATAAACTATTTGACCACGGTTCAAAAGAATATCCGCAACAGTTATATGTGTTACAAAATAACCCATGGAGCCTTTCTTAGTATCGGTCTCGGTCACGGAATTTGTAACAGTTATATGTGTTACAAAATAACCCATGGAGCCTTTCTTCCCCGCCCGAATCAACAGCGCGCGACCCGTTTTTCTGGGTTTTTTTCAAACAATATTTTTTTCGATTTTGATCAAATTTATCAAAATTCCTTTCAACCCATATAAAATTAAGTGATTATAAACTATATTGGGGTAGATTTTCGAAGAAAATCGACGTACTATTTATGAAAATTGAAAAATCAAAATTTTAAGAAAACATTTTTTTTTTTCAATGAAATTTCAATCAAGAAATTATTTGATCATGGATGATATTTTTCGATAGTTCTTTCGATTTATGAGATATATTATGATTAAGATCTGTTTATTGCAAAAAATTTGAAGCAAAACGATGTAGAATTGATCAATTTTGGAAAATCAAATTTTTTTTTTGGAACTCAATTTTGAGGACCATAAAAGTGTGACGGACAAAATCCATATGAGCTACCCTATAGAAGGTCTCCCTTTGGTCGACCAACAAAGAAATTGTGTGCAACAAGAGTAACTCCTTGGAATCTGGCGGCAATGAGATATCGTCACTCTTTCACACTCAATTTCTAATTACCGCATTAAACATTCCATAGGGAAACAAATCAAGCGGTTGATAGCAGTAAACAAATATCTTACACAAATTTCTAGTAAGGAGCGTTGATAGAAGTAAACAACGGTCTTATACAAATTTCTAGTAAGGAGTGCTTTGGACCTTCTTTTTTTATTGAGTTATTGGACGCTGATAACTTTATCTCTTGCAATTTCCTCTTGGGTAATGAATTGTACTGATGTCTTAAAAAAAAATTTTTGACGTGGCATAAATCAAAAGCAACATTTGGATATGTAGTCGAATAAGATACCATAGAATGTCAGTAATAATTTATAGTTTAAGGCTTAGTTTGGTATTGATGCAGCTTTTGTAAAAGCACTTTTCTGCTCTGCGTTGCTGTTTGTACCCAAAATTACTTTTGGGCACGAAACACGATGAATGGATAGTTTTGGTGAGTATTGGGGTTTGGAGTCGGATTGGAAAGCAAATAAAGAGACAAAGATGAACGCAGGTTTTACGTGGTTCGGCATGGCTTGCCTACGTCCACGGATGAATCCCCTTGGGGAGAAATGTTTTATTGATTTTTCTATTACAATATATGTTTTTCTCTCCTCTCCCCTTGGCCTCCCCTTCCTGATTGGAGGCGATTTTTCTCTAGCAGCGCTAGAGCATTTTTGATCTAGCGCTGCTAGAGCCGTTGGATGCACTAATCCAAGGGTTGTGGTGGTTTATGATGGAAATTACATTTTTGCCCTTGGAGTAAAAAACTGCACTGGGAATCACTACCGTTGGATTGGTGCATCCAACGGCTCTAGCAGCGCTAGATCAAAAATGCTCTAGCGCCGCTAGAGCAAACTTTTTTCCTTCCTGATTTCTGCCCTCCAGTTCATATCTAAATATAACATAAATTACATTAACTGCTCATTCAAGCCACCACCATCAATTCTCGTGAAACACCTGAGTTAATTTCGCATGTATGAAATCGTCGCCTTTAGTACCGCATGACCGAAACCGCTGCTTTAGTACCGCATGACCGAAATTGCCGCCTTTAGTATTGCATGGTCAAATCACGCAATTAGTACCGCATGGAATTCAATGGATGAAACTGTTGAATTCAATTCTCGCATAAATGATGGCCGATGATATTGGTGGACACTTGCCGGCCGAACATTGACCGCATGGGCAAGGATCGGCTTGATGGTTGATGAGACATGATGGCCGGCAGCGTGAATGGAGGGCCGGTTTGGCGCATGGTTGGTGATCGGTCGATGCATGGTTGGAGACCGGTTGATCGCGTGGAAGAGTTTTTGGTCGGGAATTGGTTTGCGGCTTTGCCGGGCTACAAGACTGAAAATTGGCTAGGGTGCGACTCGACTTGATAGTTGACCAACGGTTGACCTTGACCGTTGACCGACCGTTGACCATGACCTTGACCGGAAGTTGACTTTGATAGTTGACCGACTTTGACCATCGACCTGTCCGTGCAGACTGGTGGGCTGCCTTGGTTGACTGGTTAGTGGGCTTGGATGAGGACCAAAACATGATTCAAGTATCAATTTGGCCCATTAAGTGGTATTTTTACTTATGGTACAAACATCGCCCCTCTTAACCTCCAACTTGTGGGGGTTAAGAAAAAATTTCGTGTTCCTTAGTCAATGATAAAACTCGCCCCCTAAGTGTGGATTATTGATATTGAGGTGATTGGCGAACTTCCCTTGTTGTTTGCGGAAATCAAGACGCCCCCAAGAGTAAATTTATATTCTTTGCCGTAAATAGAAACGCCTTCGTTGATTTGTGGAGATCGTAATCAAGTCGCCCCAAGTGCCGCAAAAACAAGACCGAGGTGATGCAACGGAAGCTTGATAATGGAGCATGGTGATGTTGGAAATGAGCGGTAACAACATTGAGTGAAGCCGGGTTCGGCAGACTGTGATTAGCCGACCGGCAGAATTGTGAACAGCCGACTCGCAAGAACTTGGATCACCGGTCTCGGGCAGAGCATCGAAGATGCATAGCACTGCGATCACCGGATCAGAGGAGCGACTTAGCAAAACTACACGCAGCAGAATCGCGATCAGCCGGATCGTAGGTGTTATGTAATGGAGCCGATCACAGTAGCAGCCTTCGATCACCGGGTCCGCAAAGAAGATCAACATCGTAGCAGCCTTCGATCACCGGATCACAGATGATTTAGCAAGATCAAGACACTACAAAGAATTTAGCGTCTCACTGGATCAGCAGAGTGACGAACAGAGTGGATCGGCAGCAGCTTTGATCACCTGGTCGCAGAAGAAGATCGAACATTGCAAGAGCCGCGATCACCGGATCAGCAGGCACGCGAAGATACCGATCGCGATCGCTCGCGGATCACCGAATGCAAAGAACAACTAACGAAGTTGTATCACGAAAGAGCTGCGATCACCGGACTGCATTAGTCGTGGATCACCGGGAGTGCAAAGAAGAATCGAAAAGCTACACCGCACGCCCGCGATGAGCCGGGACTGTGAACCGCAAGCATACCGGACCGCATCGCCCGTGGATCACCGGGAATGCGTAGAAACGAACAAAGTTACGCTTTGCAAAAAGAGGCAAATGCGATTAGCCGGATCAGTAGCATATGTCAGTACTTGGTTTAAACAAATCGATAACATAGGTGTAACAGCCATTTAATAAAACTCAGATGCACTGGGCCAAGGCCCCAACCGAGTGCCACCAGACCGCATCGCTATGGCCCAACCGAGTATTGCACTGTAGCAAAACTAGACCGCATTAGTTGCGCTCCAACCGAGTGTAGCTTGCTTTTGAATCAAGTACAATAATTCAATCAACATAATTATAACAGCTTTAACATTACCGATTGAGAAAATTGCGTAAAATATTAGGGTGTACGTCGCTCTCTTAATCCTACAACTCGTTGTAGAACTAAGAAGTTTGGGTTACCTCAAGTTTCGATTTTCAGGGAGCTTAATTGCAATTAGGTGCTATGTAACTTGCCCCAAGCGTATGAAGTGTTACACAACCTTGCCCCAAAAGAGTAATTTTCGACCACGAGGTGTTACATATCTCGCCCCAAGTGATGGTCGGTCATATTGAAGTGATATGCAACTCGCCCCCGGAAGATAGTAATTGTCATGTCGCTCAATGCTTGCACAAGGGTGCACGCCTTGCTGCATTTTGCTCGCGCATGGGATTTTGAATATGTGTCGCTTATCCGGAATTCGCTGCGGGGGCTTATCCCACTATTCCGAGATGCTACAGACTGAATGTGCATCCCCTCGTTGAGGAGATGCTTGCCACATTAAAGGTGTCTTACCAAAAGTATATGAATATATGAAAAGGTGCAAAAATATGTAAATCAGATACTTACCTTATTGAAAATGTTGTCGCGACTTCGTCAAGTGATTAGGATGCCCACTGGCTATGTCGGTGCTTTTAAGCGACGATGATTAGTATAGTTGCCTTAGCGCCTCGCCTCGACTTAGTAATTGATTTGTCTCATGGACTGGAGTGCACCAATTAAGTCCAAGTCGATCGAAGACAAGCTTGCCACAGACCGTATTTCTCAAGAATTTGTGATCACCTGCACCGCAATGCTTATGCGCAAAACAGATCAATCCATTGAGAGGAAACTCGTATTGAAACAGCTTTTTCGGGAAAATCGGACTACATGTTCAACCCTCCGGGACTATAGGAATTTAAAAGGATCATGGCTGTTCGATCAATGTGCCAATAGTCGTTGTCGTGGAAATGGATTACAATAGTTCGATCAACTGATCAGTAATAGTTATGTGGAAAGGATCGCAGCAGTTTGATCAATGGATCTGCAGCAGTGATTTTATTTTGGGGAGTGATTGAATGTGACCGTTTCTGGTGCTGTCATTTCACATTTCTAAAATTTTTAACCTTCTCCGAAAATCGTAATGTTGCCTTCACGACCTTGGTAATTGACATACGATCTCATCGGGCCGACAATCACTCAATTTGGATGTACAAAGAAGAAGTTATCGAGAAACAAAATTGGTTGGTCGTCGCTTTGCCTCTAACATGTTGATGACGTGATTGTACCCAAAAAATATTATTCTCCAATTGTAAAATTTTTCCTTCATGTCGTAGGATTTTGAAATGCGATCGCAATGAGCCAAAAATCATCTAATTCGGACGTGAGACGAAGAAGATATCAACGAAACAAATTTTTAGACCAAGCCCTAGTAGGGTGTAGATATCCGCAAGGTAAGAGAAATCAAGGGAACAATCCGAGGGCTACGGATTAAATTGCGCCACGCCCATTGGAACAGGTCTACGGAATTAAGTTGTATCGCGTAAAGATCGAATCATACCCCCACTAATCGCCGATTTTGTTTAGCAATGACACGGGCGATGGCCGCTCGGCACAACCGCCGGCCTAGTCTGCCGCCGCCGCCTCCGATCGCCGCTGCTGCTGCTGCTTGTTCGCCGCCTCTCGCCGCTGTTTTCATCGCTGCTTGCCGCTGGCTGCTCCAGCTGCTGCCGCTGTCGCCACGCTCATGATGGCCGCCGGCTTAGGCCACCGGCTTTACAGCAAATTTTTTTTATTTTTTTTATTTTTAAAAAAAAAAATAAAAAATAAAAAAAATTGATTTCGATGTTTTAGAGAGCATCGAAAATAGATGTACCGGGGAGCATCAATGGTCTGTGTGTTCAGCTCATCGAAGGTTGATGTACCACCATTGCATCGAAACCTTGCTCAAATTGGAATTTTGATGTATCTTGGAGCATCGAACTTTGATGTACCTGAGACTGTTGCTATTTTGATGTATCTTGGAATTTTGATGTATCTTGGAACTTTGTTGCCATTGCTTTTGAACTTTTGTAACAGTTTTCTGTTTTCTTCATTTCCTTTGTAACGGTTCCAGGGACTGTTGCTGTTTCTCACGGACCTTTCACCATGGTTTTGCTGCACTTTTGTGGCCCTTTCTGGAATTTTCTGAGATGCTTTTCTGGAGGTTTTCCCTTGGGTATTTCACTAGTACAAACCTTCACATTGGCCACACTTAATCACCGTGTCCATAGGCTTTTGGTCACGGATTTTTTTCACTCCAAAAATGTGGCATCAGGTGCCGTGACAAAGAGGTACCTTTATGGCTACATAAATTTTGAGTGGCTATAAAATATGATTTACCATGGCCATAACTCTAAAACCGTGTCTATATGGTACTCATTTTTTTTTTTGTAGCTAAGCATTTTCACTATCACCATGGCCATAGGATCCTTATAGACACACATTTGATTATATGTGACTAAAGTTTACCTTAAAGTCACGTGAATTTTATTATAGCCGTGGCCTTTGTCATCAATTGGACACGAAATTAATTTTATCATGGCCAATTCATGAGTTGCAGCCACACTAATTTTTTCTTAACCATGGCCATCTCTATCATTTGGACACATGAAAAATAATTTAACATGGCTAATACATGACTTGTAGTCACGTTTAATCTATAGTACCATGGCCATCGATATTTTCGGACACGTGATAAACATTTTACATGGCCAATTAATAAGTTATGGCTACTAAGAATTTGTAGCACCGTGGCTAAAAACTTGCCAAAGACACATCAAATGTTATCAACGTGGCTGTTGTTCATTTTTTGGACACAGAGGATACAACAAACCATGGCAATAAACTTTATAAAATGACACAAAAATGTGGCAAATATTATCTCTTAGCCACTCAAATATTGCAATTTTCATAGCTCAATTTATTGAATGGCCATTGTTTAAAATCTAAATGGTGGCGTGTTTTACATTCAACCACAGTATTGGCCAATAGTGGCCACTTCTTTCGATCATGTGTATCAAACCTCACCTTAATAACCATCCACAAAAATTAATCACACTACAATTAGAATTGAACCAAAATAATTTTATTAATCATATGATCAAACG
>JAJJWW010007594.1:0-32163 GCA_023531295.1 Papaver armeniacum
TACTCTATGTATTGTAGGATGTTTATGTTGGGTAATTCAATGTAACAATAGGTCAGTGCAGAGTTGGGGATGATTTTTTTTTTTTGCTCCAACTTGATCCCTGGAATTGGAGATCATACATGCATGAGGATATAAGCGATGGGATTGTTATTCTTGTTTCTAGAAAAGACATCTGAAATTAATGTATCTTTCAAATCTGACTTGAAGCCAATGACCATCACTTTTTTGGTTAATGCGCACATACCAAGTATATATATGAAGATTTTTGTGGACACTCTGCAATGAATTCACGTGGTGAGAGATCGAAATTTGTATGGCATGCAGCAGTGTTCGCTAAGTTTAAACATGATGATGTCGACAGAAGTTGTATTTCCTCCCAGGTCAATCTCTTTGTAAAGGCTGTGACAAAAGTTATATAGATGCTATCATGAGTCTATGGCGTGTAGGGCTAGTCTCATATATCCTTAAATGTTGCAGCATTGTAGAGTTGCTGTTCCAAGTTGAAGACTGTGATCTAGTATCTCATTAGTCATTTTGATCCTATAATTGAATTGGACCACTGTTTGGTAAAGTCTAGTGTGCCCTTAGCCAATTACGAGTGTGTATAAGTAATTGGACTTTTATTACCCTAATAATTATCGTTAGCTTGACGTACTTTGTTAGCATGTTCTCTAATTTTTACAAATCCCCTAGTTTTACTATCCCTGTAAACTTCAATATCTAAAGATCATGGCTCCTCCAAAAAGGCCGAGAGTTTCAAAGTCTAATAGTAATATTAATCACGAGATTTCTTCGTCGCAGACGATATTTAAGACTGTGAAAGGTTCTCATGAGTACGAGATAAAGGATAGTATTCTCTAGCAAAGGGAATTGGAGTTGGTAAATCCATGGCCAGTGGCAATTTTTTTTTTTTTTTAATCATCATCAAAGAATAAGGAGTTTACAAGTATTGGATGGAAGCACGGCAACAAGTCCGTGCTCCAATCCCTTTTTTTTTTTTTTTAACAAACAAATTTATTAATCATCATCAAGAATAAGGAGTTTACAACTATTGGATGGAAGCCCTGGCAAAAGTCGTGCTCCAATCCATTTTCTTTTTTTTTAAGCAAAGGCCTTCAAAAAGGCTAATGATCCTCCTCAACTGTTGGTAGAAGCCAAACAGGAGGGGTAGACCAGTACATGGTAGAATTGTTTGTCTTTGCCCATAGAGCAAGCTCATGAGCTACATAATTATAATAACGAGGTTGGAAACTAAAAATACAAGCAGCTAACTTAAGAAAAGAAGTGAATGTCTTTAAAGATAAGATCCGCACGCTGTAATCCCCATCAAATTCCCAAATTTCTTAAAATTGGTCGATGAGAGATTTCGCATCACTTTCTATGAAGATGTGGGTTAACTGTTGCTCCAATGCTTTCTTCAGAACTGCCCAGATGGCTCATGCTTCAGCTTCTTCAGCAGAATGTACTTCAAAGACTAAGGAGGCACAAAAGGTTGATTTTCTTCAGAAATCTCACATCACATACCCTGCACCATTTGCTCCAGAATATCATCAAAGGCACCATCGATTGCATTTAATCCACCTAAAAGAGGGGGCATCCATTTATCACAAATACACTTTGATAAAAGTAATAATAGAGATAGTCAAACTAGTTTTCCTAGTGAGGAGCATAGCTCGCTCTAGCTAGACAATAATATGGTTTTTATTAATGTTTTGGAAGATGAAATTATTTCTACTAGTCCAAAGAGACCATAAAATAGCCACAAAAAGACTTTGGTTTTCCTCATAGAGTTTAGATTGAGGATCAATTAACTTAAAAGAAGCCAATCAATAAAAGACTTGTTTTGAAAAAATTGAGTGTTTATGTTGAAATCAGATATGAACCAGACTCTGCTAGCAAAGGGGCAAGTGATCAGAGCATGCATAATAGTTTCCTGAGGATCAGAGCACCTAGGACAGTCCACACTATGCATAGGCATTCTAGTGTGAAGGATAGTTCTGGAGGGTAAAGCCTTTCTTGCTGCTCTTCACAAAAAAACCTGAATTCTATAAGGAACTCTTACTTTCCATATAAGCTTCCAAAGATTTTTACAGGGAAAAGGCCTAGGGCCTCTGAGTCCCAGGTAGCCAGATTTAGAAGAAAACTTGCCATTCTTTGAAAGATCCCAAGCCCTCCTATCAGGAGTGCAAAGCTGGCTTAAGGGAATTGTGATAATCTTCTGGACAGAAGCATTATCAAAATGGGTGGTAAGTCTAGACACATCCCAACTTCTGGTTTGGGAATCAATAAAATAAGCAACTTTAATACTAGGATCAGGAGGAACAAGAGGGTTGGGTGTGGCAAAACCCAGAGTAGGTATCCATTTGTCACACCATGGGTCAATAAATTGACCATCCCCAACAATCCAAGAAATGAAAGGTTTGATTAGTTCCTTAATGGCATGCAGACACTTCCAAGTCCAAGAGCACTTGCCAGTGCACTTGGCATTCAAGAAATCAGTTCCGGGAAAGTATCTAGCCTTAAAAACAGTGGTAAAAAGGCAGTTAGGATTTTCCAGGAATTCCTAGCAAGCATAGCGATTATTTAATTCAGCCTTTCTAAATCCTAAACCTCCTTATGCTTTGGGAGAGCATAGGATATCCCGTGCCAAGCAGATGCAACTTTCTATCTTTTGGATCTAAAGTTTCACCCCACCAAAACTTGCAAGATGTGAGAATCCATTTGTTTACAAAGATGCTTAGGAATAAGAAAAGCTCCCATTTGAAAAAGAGGGATAGCTTGGCCAATATGTTTGATAAGGGTGGTTCTAGCATCTTGGGATAAGAGCTTATGAAGCCGAGATAGAGATTATGGCATCAACATCTTGGAGAATACCCATGTGGGTCTGGATTTTAGAAGCTTGGAACACAGAAGGAGTGCCAAGATATTTTTCTCCTAAATCCCTACTCTGAATATCTAAAATATTGGCCAAAAGAGCTTTTTTATGTTCATGAATCTTTCTACTAAACAAAATACCAGACTTTTCAAAGTTTATCTCTTGCCCAGAATCCAGGCAAAACTTTTGAAGATAGTCTTTTATGACTTCAAAATTTTGAGAAGTAGCTTTAGAAAACAGAAGAGAGTCATCAGCAAACAATAGATGAGTCATTTCAGGTGCATCTTTACAAACTTTGATTCCTTCTAAAATACCCTTCTTCTGAAGATTATCAATGTAAGAAGATAGAGCTTCATAGAAAATGATGTAGAGATAGGGAGAAAGAGGATCTCCCTGTCTTAGCCCTCTTTCAGGTTGGAAAAACTCAATAGGGCTACCATTAAGAAGAACAGAATAAGACACAGTAGAACACACTGATTTATAAGTTTAACCTAGTGGTTAGACAGACCCATTTTAGTTAAAACCTTTTCTAGAAAGTCCCATTCCAGCTTGTTATAATCTTTAGACATATCAAGTTTGATAGCAACTATGCCTTCAACTTTATCATTATGATTGACAAACATATATGGCCTCATTGGCTAGCAGAATATTGTCAGAAATATTCCTCTTAGGAATAAAGGCACTTTGATTTTGGGAAATTATGTTGTTCATAAAGGGTTTAAGTCTATTGGCCAAAGTTTTTGAAAGAATTTTATAAATAAAGTTACAGAGCCTTATAGGTCTGTATTGAGTAACCAGCTCAGCAAGAGGGACTTTGGGAATAAGAGCAATATTGGTATGGTTATTAAAGGCCTTAGCAATATGTCCTGTTCTAAAGCATGTTTGTGTCATATCAATGACAGCCTCTCCCACAATGTCCTAAAGTGTTTTTGATTAAAAAGTCCTGTAAAGCCATCGGACCAGGAGCCTTTTTCCCCCATTTGGAACACAACATTCTTAATTTCCTCGGAGAAAGAGGCATATTTAAGACTGTGTTATCCTCATCAGAAAACTTAACAAGAAGGTCAGCAAGAATTTCATCCTGAAATTGTTGAGGATGAGAGGAATAAAGACTTTTGAAGTAATATATGAAAGAATTTCCAATACTATCTCTATCAGTTAGAATAGTATTCAAGGAGTTCTTAATCCAACTAATGGCATTTCTTTTCCTTCTAAAGAGAGTTATTCTATGGAAATAGGGTGAATTTCTGTCACCTTCCAAGAGCCAAACCTCACTAGATTTATCTTTCCAATATAACTCTTCTAAATTGTAAAGGTACTCAAGTCTAGCTTTGAGTCTAGAAGTAGGTATCGGTTGGGTTAGAGAGTTGGAGATCGCCTAAATCTTTCCCGATGGCGAGATATATTGGTTTGAATATTACCAAAAGAAGACTTATTTCAATGTCTTGGACCTTTCTTGGTACTTAACAGTTTAGCTTTGAGCTTGTAGGCGGGGGAGCCTACCACATTATGAGACCAAGAATTAGCAATAATGTCTCGCAGGTAGGATCCTCTATCCACATAGCCATAAAATGAAAATGTCTAGGCATATACTGAGATATCCTCATAATTAAAACCTATATGCATTGGGCAATGATCGATGAGTCCCTAGGGAGATTGTTGAAACAAAGTTTAGGACAAAGATCTTCAGTAGTTTGGTTTATAATACATCTATCTAATCTTTCAAGAATTAAATCAGGACCTTGTTGCATATTGGACCAAGTAAACCTAGGTCCAGAGAAGCCAGGATCATGCAGATTAAAGAAAGAACATAAATTTTTTAAGATTTTCAAAATCAGGATCATCAACTTCTAGGCCACCATTTTTATCTTCAGTTCCTAAGAGAGCATTAAAATCTCCTATAAAGAAAACATGTTCATCTAAGGGAGCATTAGTTTGTTGACATTGTTGTTCCCAAAAGGCATTTCTCAAACTACTATTGGGTTCACCATACATGAAATGAATATGACAAGTCTTAGAATGGATGATGTCCGTAGATGTAACATAGATACCCCTCATACTAAATGAAACAATGTTGAGATGAATTTCCTTCTTCCAAGCCAGAGCAAGACCACCACTTCTACCAACACTAGGGATGTTAAAAGTACAAGGGAATCCCATATTTCTTAACTTTCTAGCAGCCATATCTTTGTTCATTTTAGTTTCGTAGAGAAAAATAATTTCAGGGTTGACATTCCTACATAGTAGACTAAGTTCCTTATTAGCATATTTTTTTTCCAAAACCTCTAATGTTCTAAGCAATCAGATTGATATTATTGACAGGGGAATGGTTTATAGTATTATTTGCAGTATTAATTAAAGGGGTTGGGTGAGGATGGTTTACCCGAGTGGTAGAATCGATCCACCACCAAGAGAGGCATTGGTATCATCACCACTTTGAGAATCATTTTGGGAGGAATCGAGACTAGAAGTAGCAAAACATTGAGAAGAGAATTTTTGCGGACACCATTGTTGCTTGGGGAATTGTCACGGGTACATTATAGCTACCATAAGAGTTAATCCTTTGGTTGGGTATTGAAAGAACATGTAGAAAGATCAATAGCAGTAACTCCCCAATTCGAGAATCGAGGACACAATTGAGCATAATCAAGATCATTAGTGGCATGTTCTTCAGGAATAACCACTATACTAGCCAACTAGAGTTAGCTCTTGTGCGCTTCCTCAAATCAACCCGGGATTAATATTCCTTTTAAGGTTAGCTAGAGCATCATGTTCAGTAGAATTTAGAGCTCCTCTAGTGACCATTGGGTTGGTATTTGGGACTGCAGCAGTCTTGAATCTTCTTGATGAGTTGGTAGTGCGAATCAATCCACTAGGAGTTGGCTTAGAAGCAGAAATAGAAGCTTCAACAGTAACATTTTGAGTAGTAACTTGTTTGAAGATTATTGGGAGGCCATTCTCTAATTGAGCTGATTGATGTTGAACATGACCTACATCAAAAATCTCCAGATTTGTGGATCTGTTTACAAATGGACCCATTTGAAAAGTGTTTGACAAACCCTTTTGAGTAGTATTCTCCATTCTCTGTTCAATATCCTTAACTTTTCCTTTATTACATATTTTGATTACAGGAGAGTCAATTTGAGTTTCTGGTACAGCTTCAGATTGTTCCATGATGGTATCTGTCATAGCAGTAGAGGAAGAATCTACTTGGTTGGTTACCGTTGGAGGAGGCATCATTAGTCTTGAGACCGCAGGGAGAACATACTTGCTGCCGGAGGATGCAATTTCTTTGATTTTTTTCTGCTTTAGTTTCCAAGCTGGGTAATTCTGATCTTTATGGCCGAGAACACGGCATGAAGTGCAGAAGTATCTTGGAACCTTGATGTATCTACATTCAATCAGAAATGGTTGAGTTCTACCACTAGTAAAGAGGGGGATGCCCACTAGTAAAGCTTTTTGTACTGGAATTCTGAGGCATACTTTAATATTCTTCTTTAGAGGATGTTTGCCAAACGGATCTTGAGCTTCAATGATTTCACCCATTTTGAAATTAAGTTTCTGGAGATCTTCAAATTCTGTACACTCATTTGGAATGTTGCATAGAGTAAAACACATTATTTCTTCACCAAAGTGGAGTTGATGATTTGCTGGACATCCTTCAGTTGGAACCACTTTTAACACCATTAGATAACCACAAACAAACCATGGTCTCTGAGAGTTGATTCTGTTAAAATCGTCTTCAGCAAAGAAATGAATGAGAACTTTGTTACGCAAACCACTGAATGTGGTGACAATAGGAGGTTGAGCTAAAGGCCAATTATTGCAAATGTAAAAATGGATTGAAGATATGGGAACTAGTGTTTCACAACATAAGTATCCCACCATACACCATTTCCAGTTACTATCAGATTCCGCTAGAATAACTTTCTTATCAATGAAAACTGGTTCATCAAGTGTGGATGGTAAGGTTAATTTCTCAGCCATTTGAGAAGAAAGGGTTTGAATATCTTGGTCCAAGTTTCGAGTGTTCTCTGTTGAGTTTGGGATTTCCATCAGGTAAGAGAATTGGATTTATATGAAATTAGTTTGATTGAGATCAGTATTCCGAGTAACTAATATAAAATACAGTTGTAGAGAAAAGAATCTCTTGTTGGTACTGTACTGATACTGATCACAGACAATATGAATGAAGAAAAAGCTAGAGGGGTTTATTTGTTTATGTATTTGAACCTTAAAAAGGGAATGAGAAGACTGTTGACTATTATCTGGAGATGTTTCAGGAGAAATTTGGTGTAAGGTAGTTGTTGGAGTACTGCAAAGACTGTGTTGGGGTAGAGGTTTATCATATGGGATGTCACTTTCGTATCCATTCTTTATGGACACCATCAGATATGAGATATTCACGTGAGTTTGATGATAAGAAATCCAAGTAAGGACAAACCCAATAATACATTGTTGGATATTCCTGGGATAGAGGAGGTTTGTAAAGCTTGGCGTAGTTTATGGTAGTTGGATATTTAATGGGTTTGTCTTTTGTTTGATAGACATAGGTATGGTAGTACAAACTGCCAAACGTAATAATGGTAGAAATATGTAGAATGGGGAGTAAAGATGGGAATGGGGGGAAAATTAATGTTGTAGTCGATGGGTTTGAAGGTATTGTTGTGGTTCAATAGGAGACATAGATTTGATGTGAGAGCTAGTAACCTATTTGGCAGACATGCCCCAGACCGTAATGGGGCCTCTCGACTGATGCTGTAGTCTTCTAGTTTGCATAAAACACAAAATTTTAATTAGACCCAAAAATACTTTGTGAGAGTTAGATGACCTACCAATGCACCTCTTGAAGTCAGTTCCATGGGAATATATGGGTAATGAAAAGGTTAGGTGTTGAAAATAGGGATTTGTAGGGTAATTATGATGGGGAAGTTGGATGGAGTACGCATGGCTTTGAAGGGGCGTGAGTAACTAGGCGACGGGACTGATTACCAATAGCCATAAATGGCAGTTAATAATCAAAATTTTGCCTTTAAAAGGGGTTTTTAGAAGAAGATTAGCATAGCCATTAACAAAATTTCCAGAAAAAGGAAAATTTAGATATAGAATCCTAGATATGGCGAGTTCTAGTAATCCCGTTCCGGCCATTGCTGTAGATTCCGATCAATACCAGTTAGTAAAAACTCAGGCTCTTTCACCCCCATGGAAGAATTGATGCGATTGAGAGATGAGGTTCAAAGTGAAATAAACCGTCGTGCAAGTGAGGAGGCTCAGCGGTTGAGGGAAGAAGAGGAGAGAAGGAAAAGAGAAGAAGAGAGAGTTGATGCATTGTTTGCTGCGTGGTTACCATATCACTTTACAAGGTCCGACGAAAAAAGTGAAGAGAGGGTCGAGAGACATCGAGAGAGGTCCAAGGTATGGTAGCGCCACCGAAAGTGATTCTGAGGGAGGTTCTGATGCAAGTTTTGAATATCCCATTGAAGAGGTGAATACCAGTGATGAAAGTTCAGATACTGCTGAAGAGAAAAGGAAGATGAAGATGTATTTTGACTGGAAGTTACGCAGGAGATTTGAGTTTGAGAGAGCAAACCCCAAGATTTTTGCAGAACAATGCAAGAAGGAGAACCCAAAGTCGAAGCGACCTCAGAGGATAGAGCCCAGAGTTGCTCATGTGGAAGGATCCGGATATCTCTGATGAAGATCTTCCTGACGTTTTCGGAGATGATGAAGATGAAAAGAGCAGTGATGAGGAGAAATCGTCATCTGGAGATAATGATACTTCTCCCGCGTCATCAGGAAGCAGTTGCAGCGAGAGGTATGAGGAGGATGAGGATTGGAGTTATGATGATGAGGACTATTAAGGTCCTCTTCTGAAGCGTCGAATGCAGCCAAATTTTCAGAATTTGAAAATAGTCTGAAGATGATAAGCAAGGTTTTAAAACATGGCTTTCTCGATGCTTACTTCCAATTCTCTTGAACTTCTGATGGGTAATGGTAAGTCTTGTTTTATGGTGTTTCTCTTTTTTTGCTGGTTTGAAAAGGTGTTTACGATGGTAGTGACAAAGTGAACTTGGTCAAGAGTTTTAGTGTTCTTAGTAAGTTTAATATTTCGGTGTTTATTTTGAAGAAAGGTCTGTGTTTTTTGGTTTGTAATTATGGCAGAAGAACTGGTAGTGTGTTTAATGGTATGGTGGTTTAATTGAATGTAATTGCACTTTTTTCTTGCTTCTAAGATTGTTTCTGGTACTAAAACAAGTAAGATAGTTGTAAAGACTGATGAGCAAGGTAGCAAATTGAGTGGAACAAAAAAGTGAACAAATCTACTTCTTATCCATCCAGTTGAGGGTTATGACTGGGTAATGCGTTAAATATGTTAAACATGTTTCTATCGGCATAAAATAAAAAAGAAAAGAAAATTATCTTAAAGAGGTAATGCAATATCGGAACTTCCTGTATATAAACCTGGCGAGATTGGGGTATACCCAAACTAATTAGGATATACCCAATAAGACAAAATCTGGTCATTTTGAAGTAAAACCAAGCTACCCCTTAACCTTGTTTTTTCTAAATGGCTAATATGCCCTTGGTTAATTAACATTAAAATTCTGATTAGGTTAATTAATTGAGTTTAGATTAAAATTTTCAAATTATGAATTCAGTAGATTAACCTTTTGATCCGTCTTATGAGTTCGATTTCGATCCAAAAATTTTGGTTTTGAAAATGCATAAGGCCGACAAGGTCGTGGTTTGAATAAGCTGCCGACTAGATATCCGTCGGAATGGTCAACTTTGAATAAGCTGCCGATTGCTCTTCCGCCGGCAGGATCAACTTTGAATAAGCTGCCAACCAGATATCCGCCGGAATGGTCCTCGGATGAAGAACACGCCGACTATTTAAGCCAAAGCCGGCAGTGTATCATCAAAATAGCCTTCCGGCTCACAAAAAAAATATATAGGATTTTTTACTAAACTGGTCGGAAAGGTCCATTTCCCACACATCATGTGGTGACAAACATCCGTAATGGTTTTATATAAATACCCTTGGGGACGCAAAAATTCTAGGCATTATGAAACATTCTAAACAAGTAGCCGGAAGGGTAAACAATAATAAGATGCCGTCTTCATTAAAAGAAAAGACGCCAGGAATGGTATACGGATGAATAACCCGCCTAGGCCCTCGCTAGTAGCGATTCTGAAACTATACAACTGAGGCAAGTTCTTCAACCTTATATCCTCCCTGCCAAACCCTAACTATGAAAACCCGGAAAGGTCGATAACAAAAAACCTTGCTGGCGTCGCAACTGCCAATTCACCAATTGGAAATTTCTGACTTAATTTGACATGCAAACATGAAATCGAAGTACTAGAGTGAGTTTAAACAAGCCCTTACTTTCTTAAGCGCACCATTTCACGTGTTTCAGCGGGTTCAATTTCTTCTTCTTCAACCGTTTTTTTCTTCACTTTCTTAGCAACCAAACTTGCAATTCCAGGGTTATATTCATTGGGTTTTCGATTAGTTTCTTTCATACGAGTTGCCTTCTTCCGTGGTGGATCCATTGATGAAGATTAATCGGAGTTTTCGAATCGACGATTTTAACGAATTGATCGACGAGTTTTGGTGGTGGTGGGGGGTGATGGAGCCGGTAGGGTTGTGGAGGAGAAGAAGAGAAGAAGAAGATGAAATGAAATGAAAAGATTAAAACTGATTTAGGGTAATAGGTTTTTAAAGGAAAAGGGTAGTTTTGTAACCTACCCATTAGGACTCCCCCTAAAACCCACAAAAAGTGTCCCTTTAAAATTGGGTATACCCCAATTAGTTTGAGTATACCCCAATCAAGCCAGGTATATAAACTCCTTACTCTCGACAAGTTTATTCTGTAAAAACAGGCACTGGCAACAGTCTCAAATGCTTGGTTAAAAAAAAAAAAAAAAAAAAAAATAGACTCATTTTGTATTACATGATCAGTGAGTTCAGACCTCATTTGCAAAGGCAGGCAACTGAGTGTTAGTAGTATTGCTTGTCTCCTTTGAAAACTCATTTCTCCTCTTACCTTCACTTCACAGTTCACAACCTCTCTACAATTACAACCCTTTTAGCACAAGTTCTTCATCATCATCACCAATCTTCTTCTTCCTCTTCATCCTTCAACAATGTTGAACCCAAATGCAGAGCCATATCAGATGATACACATCATGTCTCCATCTGCTTACTACTATCACAAAGAAACTCCTCCTCTTCCTCCTGCTCTGCAACTCATTCATCCCTTTAATCCCAAACCTATATTTCCATTTCCTCCTCCTTTACTACTCTTTCATCCATTTAATCCCAAACCTATACTTCCTCTTCCTCCTCAACTCTTTAATCCTCTTTATCAAAAACCTTCAATTTACTACTCTCCCCTGCCATCCTCTCTACCACCACCACCTCCACTTCATCATCAACAACCACCATTTCCTGTCTCTGTTAAAACAAAAGAGTATTACTGCCTGATGGAAAAGATAAGTGATCATAAGAAGAAAGGTCGACTCATCATGACTAGCAAGACTAAAAATACTAAAAGTAAACTCACAAGGAAGCCATCATCATCAATACCATTTGGTTCTGGCACCAGATTTGTTCCTAGACAACATCAAGTTAAGATGATTGAAGCTAATGATGGTAGTAGTTACAACAAGTACTCAAAGCATGAAGTAGTTAATGATACTAGTTCTGGTACTGGAGTTTATTTGTGTCATCCTATTCCAAAGGGGACAGCAAACAAGAAGACAATAAGAAAAACAAGTCCAAACATTAGTACTAGTGTTATGATGAGAAACATTCCCAACGGATTAAGGTAATTCTCTTTCTGTCTCTTCTTCTGTTTTCCATTGTTTTTTTTGTTTTGTTTTATGGTTTTTGATTAGTACTGATATTCTCTTGTCTTCAAATAACAACAGTAGGAGGATGCTGATCAGTATTTTGGACCAGCACTGTATAGATGAGAACATAAAAGCCTTGAGAATGTTATATCAAGATGATCAGCAGGATGATAACTCATCTCCTTCAGAGTCAACAACTCCTTCTGAATATGATTTCCTCTACTTGCCGATTGACTTCAAGTATGTTCATCATTCATTAAGCTGTCAGTACTTATAAATCTTGAGTATTTGTTTGTGGTAACGTTTTTCTTGGTGTGATATTTTCATCCCTGACAGGAGGAAGGGTAACTACGGTTATGCATTTCTCAACTTCACTACTCCTGTTGCTGCTATGAGGTTTTACAATGCTTTTAACAACTTCAGCTGGAAAGATTCTGTTTATCAGTCACCTAAAGTCTGCAAGATATGTCCTGCTAGGATTCAGGTAACATTTTCAGTACCGCTAAGTCCTTTAATTTGAGTTGCTCACTAATGCAGTATATGTAATTAAGTAATCAATAATATTATTGCAGGGCAAAGATGAACTTGTGAAGAAATTTAAAAACTCGTATTTTGAATGTGATACGGATGAATTCTTGCCAGTTTCATTTTCTCCACCCCGGAATGGTTCTACTCCGGATTCTTTCCCTTCACTAGTTGGTAAACGTCCAAAGATCACCAGGGAGAGGATCATCGATCGACGATTTGTTAAATGATTCAGTTTCTTTCTAGCAAGTAGTGTCTTTTTCTCTCATGTCTAGCTGCAAGTACTTGCTATCTTTTAGCAAGCAGTGTCCCTCTCTATCATGTCTAGCAAAGTTAATGGCATATCAAGCTCCGGATTATTTCCCCTTTTTGAATCTTGTTAATTATCAGTTAAACACTATGTATTGTCTAAGTAGTTTAGTTTTGTCAGTAGATAAATCAAATATCAACCAGACTGATCAAAGTGATATTGATAAATCTACTGGTCCTATCAATGTAACCTTTTGATTATCATGTGCTTAATCAACTATTAATTTTCTGTCTTTCCGTATATGTTGTTTTTTCTAGGAATCTGTATGTTTGGCTGATAAGTCATGTGTAGTAGGAGTGTCTTTTCTCTCTAGCTACATATCTACTAGTAGTACTCAAAAAAACAAACTTTGACCAAAAAAATTGATCTTATAAATATTAGTGCTGAAACACTGGTTATCTAGCTCTCTCTAAAACACCAAAATGGCAATAAATTAAAACAGTTGCTTTAGGAGAACAACAGTCCCGTTGCATCTGAATTTGTCTAGATTTGATTAGGAAATACTTTCACATGTACATGTCCTTTCAAACATATATACTATATTTTAAGTGAAATGAAAATGGTACAACAAAAGGCTTTTGTTTTGTTTCTTCTTTCAAAAATTTGCTAATTGCATGCAAGTTAACAACTACCAAAAACACAGTGCTGGTGTATAGCTAACATGTTTTTTAGTACGTACTCTGCGTATTTGTAGGCTTTGTCTTTTCAGGTCCATCTCAGAAAATTTTATTACATTGTTTTTTTTTTTTCCTTATCTCTTTTTCTTTTAAAGAAGTACAACTCCGTGACCATGATTACAGGAAAAGCTGACGGTGAAATTGTGAAGCAGTATTATATAAATATAATCAAACTTGTCAGTAATTAACTTCTCCACACAGATTGGCATCTATGTTTTTGTATCATGAATTTGTGTTCCTTCTGGTACAGAGAAAGACAGACTACTCTATATATGTCTATGAGTCTATGTGTTTATGTTGGGTGATTCAATGCAACAGATCGGACAACAATTTGATTTTGTTAGTATGATTAACAATAATATTATGTGGTAATGTATAGAAATTACATGTCTACCTTGATCAGTGCAGAGTTGGAGAATGATACATTTTATTTTTATTTTGCTCCAATTTCAGTGATCTCCAATTTGATCTCTGGAATTGGAGATCATACATGCATGAGGATATAACGATGGGATTGTTAATTTTGTTTCCAGAAAAGACATCTATAATTAATGTTTCTTTCAAATTTGACTTGAAGCCAATGACCATCACTTTTTTGGTTAATGCGCACATACAAAGCGCATATACGAAATGTGATAAGTTCAGATCTTTGTGGACACTCTGCAAAGAATTCACGTGGTGAGAGATCGAAAAGATTGCTGCTCGATCTTAATTTGTATATGGCATGTTGTCTAAGTCTAAACATGATGATGTACGTTGACAGACGTTGTACCCTGTTGTGTATTTCCGCCTAGGGGCAATCTCTTTGTAAAGGCTGTGACAAAAGTTAAAAAGATGCGTATCATCATGAGTCTATGGCGTGTAGGGCTAGTCTCATATATCCTTAAATGTTGCAGCATTGTAGTGTTGCTGTTCCAAGTTGATCCTATTAAAGTCCAGGGTGCCCTTAGCCAATTACAAGTGTTGATCGGTAGTGTATAGTAATTGGACTTTTATTACCCTAATAATTATCGTTAACTTGATGTACTTGTTAGCATGTTCTCTTTATAAATCCCCTAGCTAGTTTTACCATCCCCGTAAGCTTAATTATCTAAAGATCATGGCTCCAAAAAGGCCGAGAGTTTCAAAGCCTAATAGTAATACTAATCACGAGGTATCATCGTCGCAGACGATTTTTGAGACTGTGAAAGGTTCTCATGTGTACGAGATAAAAGGATATTCTCTAACAAAGGGAATGGGAGTTGGTAAATCCATGGTGAGTGGCAGATTTACAGTTGCTGGTTATGATTGGGTGATGCGTTTTTATCCAGACGGCTTTAGTACTCAAGCTCAGAAGGAGGATTACGTATCCGTATATGTTAGGCTGGTAAGCCCCGGAGAAGTTAGGGCATCGTTTGAATTCAAACTACTGGACCAAACAGGAAAAAGTATACACGGTGTTCCTAGCAGGTCTTCTAGATCTCCGCATACGTTTAAATTCCAAAGCTCATACTCACAATGGTACGTACTTGTTTTCCTATTCCTATATATAGTTTTTAATTATGTCTTCTTTTGTTGCATTAGTGACATTTCCATAATAATTAATTTCAGGGGTTATACAAAGTATATGAAAAAGTCTCAGGTGGAAACCTCAGATTATCTCAAAGATGATTGTCTTAGCATTCGTTGTACAGTCGGAGTAGTGCAAACTCGTGTTGGAAAGGGAAATCATTATGTTATTCATGTACCTCCATCAGATATGCCTCAGAATTTTAAGGGCCTGCTGGAATCAAAAATTGGTTATGATATTACTTTTCAGGTTGGCAATGAATTTTTCGGAGCCCATAAGTTGATTCTTGCAGCTCGATCTCCTGTATTTAGAGCTATGTTTTTTGGACTAGTGGGCAATCCAGATGTGGAAATAATAGTCATTGAAGAGTTTGATCCTATTACTTTTAAGGTAAGGCTAATTCATTATTTTGTTGTCATGCTATTAATTCAAAATTATAGTAGCATCTATGTTTTGTCTCTATGTACAACTTTACCAGTGCCCCTATCCTTATAACCCTACGGTGTGTTGCAGGCCATGTTGCTATTTCTATACTCGGATGAATTCCCGAAGCACATGAACTTTTTGATTCAGATTCTCTTTGCACTTCAACTACAATGGCACAACGTTTGTTAGTTGCAGCAGATCGTTATGGCATTGCTCGATTGAAACTCATGTGTGAGGCAAAATTATATGAAGATATAAATGCAAATCTGTGGCAGATACATTGGAGCTAAGCAGATCTACATAATTGCACGGAATCGAAAACAAAGCATGCCTAAACTTTGCGGCTAAAACCTGAAAATTTAAGAGGTAAATGTTGTATTTAGAGTTCTCTTGATAGAGTATTTGCATAAATTTTATGAGCACTATGTCTATTATTTTCTAACCCGTCAAACGTTTCTTTGTAGAGGTTATGAAGTCCGAAGGGTATGCATATTTGGTGAAGTGCCACCTCACTATTGATAGATCTATTGAAGACTAGTGCAATGGTGGATAAATAATGAACCTAAAACGACAGTAGCAACCGCAACACCTGCTTTGAAACACTGGCCTAGATTCTCTCTCTGTGGTTAAGTAATTTTTTAATGTCTTGTGGTATGTGAATCTAAGCACGTTAGGTTTTGGTAAATGGCTGTAATATATTTTTCTGGTAAATATGACTAGGGCAAAAAGTGCACTTTAAATCATTACCAACTTGTTCGGAACATTATTACAGTGTGCAAGAACTGTAATGCATTTTAGAGATGAGGTATTTATTTGATTTTCTATCCGATGTCTAGATTTGTAAAGGAAGTACTTTCATGTACATGACCTTTTAAAAATATAGGTTTTTTGTTTAGTTTTTTCGTGTAGAATTTGTTAACAACTACCAAAACACATTGCTGGTATAGCTATGCTAACATCTTTTTTAGTATTGTGTCTGTGCGTATATGTAGTAGGCTTTAGTAGTTTTTGTCTTTCAGGTCCATCTCAAAAACAAATTATTATAGAGGCTCATTATTATACAGTTTTTTTCTTTCTCTCGTTTTCTATTAAAGAGTGCAAGTACAACTCCGGGACCATGATTACAGGAAAAGTAAGTTGATGCTGAAATTGTGAAGAAGTAGTATTAGCTAAACTAGTAACTAATTACTCCACACAGAATGGTTTTGTGTTCATTAATTATGGTACAGAGAAGAGAAAGACAGACTACTCTATGTATTGTACTTGTAGTAGGATGTTTATGTGTAACAGATCGGACAACAATGACCCTTTTTTTTCAAAAAAAAATTAGCTGTGATTTGATTTGTTGCTATGATTAAAAATAATGTGGTAATGGATAGAAATTACTTACTTGCATGTCTACTTTGTATGTATATTAAGCCTAAAGAATAAAGATAGATTAGTGCAGAATTGGAGATCATCCATGTGTATGAGGATTAAGGATGGGATTGTTATTTTTGTTTCTAGAAAAGAAATCTGAAATTAATGCATCTTTCAAATCTGACTTGAAGGAATCACTTTTGGTTGATGCGCACATACCAAGTTTATACACGAAATGTGACGGGATTAGATTTTTGTGGGCACTGCAATGAATTCATTTGGATCCTATATATTTTGCTTGGGTTTCTGAAACTAGGCTATAATGCCGAGCATCGTTTCGGGCGGTTATTCACGATGGGTTCTACAGTGACACTCGTAATCCGAGTCGCCGTTCTATATGCGACATAGAACATCGTTTTGGTACAATTAAGAAAGAAGTAAGTGAGTTTGTAGCTTTAACCATACAAGTAAATCGATATCGACTGAGAGGTGAAACTGATGCTGAGATGGTAACAAGATCTTTGGCTGAATGGCGAAGATAGAAAAATGTGGCTTTTCCTTTCGAAAAATGTTTTGAAATCCTTAAGGGGTTGAACAGTTTCAACCCCTTCTTTGTAGTTGTTGTTCCACCTAGTACTTCTTCTCATTAGTGAAGCTAATGTAATGTAGTTCGTCGTAATTTAGTGAAGCCAATGTAAAACGCTTACTTTTAAACATATGTAATTTTATTTAATTAAGACTGTCGTACTTTTAAAACTAAAACTACAAATGTAGCAGAATTAAAAATTACATTAATCTCTCTAACGTCGCTCATCTCTAGCTCCCTCATTGTTATTTTCTGGAGCCAATAATTCAGAAAGTCCTGGGGATAGACCTGGGAAATCATCCAAAGCCAACATAGTATGTAAATTTCCAAATGTTGATAGACCTGATAGACCTGGCTGAACAAAATAAGGCGATTAACCTGGCTGAACAAAATTAGGCGATTGGAAAGTACTCTGTGTACTCGGTCCTCCAAGCATATAAGAGGTTTGTTGTTGTGGTGGTGTTGGTGTGTAGCATTCATTTGGGTTGTAGGGCACATTTGGGTTGTAGGGTGAGAATGATGATGAAATGCGCCTAGGTTCAGCCGATATGCCCGAGGTTGAGATACAGGCACAATTTGTGGTGAAGTAGTATCATGCTGTGTTTCTCGCACCATAGTTTCTTCACTTTCTTGCCATGATCTGTCGGTTCCTTCACTTTCGTGCAATGATCTGTTGCTCCTGGTGGAATTGGAAGAATGTGATCGCCGCCCATCATCATTTGCAGTTGTACTTACAGTTGGAGTCAATCCAAACATGTGTATGTCTGCAATTTTTGTAGTTGTTCCAAATGCGTCGCCTCTACTTGCCGATTCCGCCAATGCAAATCGTTAAGTCAAATCCGTAACTCTTCCTCACTGGCAGTGACATTGTCGTAAGGATAATCACGGTCCATACCTTGGGAAACAATGGGGATCGTGGTTGGCTCACCTTGTGAAGTGATACTTTTCATCTCCCAACGAATTTGGGCATATTTGACGAGGATGATGAAGAACTTGCACCCGTCCTGGGATAAGTCATAAAGCTTGGCTCTTCTGGAGGTGGTTGGCTAGGAACGATATTTGGATTATGGGACATGTTTGATAACCCTGGTAAATCAAACCCATAGACGTGCATGTTCTCTGGTCCCAATCACCGAGGCTTCAGTAATTGGATGATACCGGTGACATCTGCGCTTCACTAATATTCAACCTTGTATTTAGTTCATACCTCTCCCAGTCTGTTATTCTCAGCCGATAAAAATCTGACGCAAAGGTTTGCGCTTGTTGTAGCGGGTTAATTGCAATTGCAAATATACCTTGTATTTGGTACTGCACTCTTTCTCCCATATATCAAACCCCTCTTAGTGATTCCAGACTATAAAAAACAACTCTACGCATATAATAATCAAGAATTCTTTGTCCAACATCATCACTATACTGAGGTAAATCAACATAAGGGCGAACAACTACGTTGTTGTGGCTCCGAGTCATCTGATGTAACTTGTAAACAAAACTGGAACCCAAGACGTCACTGCCAGCTGGCTTGCGGCTTGGAAGAATGAAGCTTCATCGTGACCGTCCATAATGGCTGAACATGGACCCGACAACTTGCGACCATCACGGTTGTACATGGACCCGAGCCGTCATGGCTGAGCTTCTCTAAGTTGTTCTTCATATACATGTCCAACATTGGAAATCTAAGTGTCCGTCTTTTAGGATTGGTTTACCAACACTAAGTAGGTATACCACCAATACGCAAATTACTCCATAGTTTTAGTATTTTGACTAAATAATCTACATTTTTTCATAAAAATTATTTAAATTTAGTAATAATAATAAATTTAAAAATAATAATTTTGATATTTACCTCTATGATGCCCCAGAAACTAGTGAAGTTTCCATCGCCCAAGGATGCTTTATCCAGCGCACAGTACATTTCTGCTAAAATTGCAGATCCCCAGTCATAATATGGTGCTTTGTCGAGATCTTCTAACGCTTCAAGCCAACCAACATGAGAAACAAAAGTTGAGTTTGGAAAGAATGCCTGACCCAGTACCCATAAGATAAACATCCTTTCGAGTTCAAGATAGTCATCTACATGTTCTAGGTTTGGTTAGGAAAATATTCAAGGCCGCACATCTAATCCCACCTCCTTTCAAATCTTTATAATCCCGACGCATATCTGATTCCACAAACGAGGAACAAAGCGTCTCCCATTTACTATTTGACACCCATTCGTCTTGGTTGAATGGTGGCGGGTCTCCCATTCCACTTGGAATCCCAAAAATGAAATACAAATCAAGGGGAGTAATTCCTATTACAAGTATAATATCAACTATGACTAATTCATTTGATTATTTAATAATTATTTAAAAAAATTTAATTTAAGTTAAGTTAAAAAAAACTTACCAATTTCGGAATCCATAAAATGGAATGTGTGCGTCATCATCCACCACCTTTTACTACCTTGTTTCGGAATTTTTTGTTATGTTTTCTAGGCTTTTTGATGAGTGCCAAATAGTGCATATTTATACACCTTTTTATTGGCATTTTACTCATCTTTTGTGCTCAAGAATCGAGATATTATCCCAGTTACGTGTTTTCTTTGTTTTCAAGAATAAATATTTGTATTAATTAATTTTGTGTTTTTAGGTAATAAATAAAGCTCGGAGAACGAGGAGCAAAAGAGCAAAGAATTGGAGTCGAGCATCTATGGAGCGGATAGCCAAAGCCCCGCGAATCGGTTGCAACCCAACAAGGAAGACATGGGCTAAAGCTACCCGCGACCGGATCTCGAGCTTACACTCCAAGCCGTCGAGATTTCGATCTTCTACATCCAACGGTCGCTGCCCTCACTATACATCATCTCTTGATGCTCCGTGCAACTACGAGATCGCTCAAAACCGGCTACCAACCTCGACCGTTTCGGATCTCTTGACTCCATCCGACGCTCGCTCGGCTTTGTCCCATCGTCCGCTGATGTGCCTGCCTCACAACGAAAACCCCATACCCTATACCCTATCGAACCTTACCCATTCTCCTCTCTATCTTCTCTTTCTTCACCTCACCCAGGCCACGAGCTGCGCCGCAACACCACCTACTCGCCACCATCTCTCCCCTTCTCCTCTCGTCACCAACAACCCTCCTGACACCACAACCACCATCACTCCAGCTACCTACTCTACCATCCTCGCTTCATTCTTCTCCACCCATAGCTTCTATCATAACCTAGAAGCTAGGATTGAGACGATTGAAGCTAGGGTTTCCACCAAACCCCATGCATGGCGTCTCAGAGCACGAATTGACAAGAGGGGAAGCGGATTCAGAGTATGGGTACTCTATTTCTCATTTAATTTCTACTTTTGAGAAATTTAGGGTTTGGTAATTTAGGGTTCTTTGCTTGTATAAATAGAAGGGAGGACTGTGTGTGATGGGGCACGCCTGGGTTAGCCAGTGTGTCATTTAGGTTTAATTTCTGTTCTTCGTTTTGATGTTTTAATTTAGTGTGAGGGTTTCAATGAAACCCTAATTCCAAACTGTGTTGAAACTCTGTTAAATTGTTCTTGAGTGTTTAATATGATTAGATAGCTTCAATTTAACATATCAATGCCTTTCTCCAAAGTGCATACCAAAGCCATGGATGCATGGATGTAGTTAGGTTATATCTGTGTTGCATATGTTTCAGCCCTTACTTCCATTTTTAATACTAATACCCACGACTTGTTGTTCTTAATTAGACAACTAGTACTTAGGATTAGTACATTAATGATATTTGAAACATCATTAGGTGAAACCCTTAAGATGAGTGGTAGAATTGACAATCTTCACTCATCGACGACATAGGAACAAGACATTTAACTTAGTGGAAAGCACAATAAAATTCGGTGGTGGAATTGATAACCTAAGCACCCATTCTATCTCTGTTTTATACCTTAGTTTAGGATCACAACTAAAAATCAGCCGTTTCGGCAACAAAAATATAAGTCACATTGTCACTTAGAACTCGGTTGAAGCAGCCTTAGATCACATAAGGGCACCACAAGTCTCTCGTGGTTCGAATTCGTATTTGATCTTTACATCGCGACACCGTGCACTTGCGGTATCACCGTAGCCTTCATTATATACATCTTTTCGGGCCTACCAAGTTTTTGGCGTTGCTGCGGGGACAGCGCGTGCCGTTGTTCAATTGCTTGCTTTGCGATTTCTATCCCCGTACATACTCACCGTGCATTGTCATCTTTAACCCCGTATTAGTATCATGTAGTTGTTCTCTATACATTTACGTCTCTACACCGTAATTGTTCTCTTTCTATAATTGTTCTCTACTGTAGTTGTTCTCTATCTTTTTGTACATATTCTATCTGTTTTTGCATTCAATCATGTTTACATCTTCTTGTTTTTGCATCTTTATCGTAGCTATAACTTAGTGTAGTTTGTATTGCATATTGTCACTACCATTGTTCTCTCATTTTTGCTCGTCTTCATCCACTTTTGCATCTCATTTGTTAGTTCTCTATTCTTGAAAATTTCATGGCATTGTAGTGTCACTTAGTTTAAGTATTCTTATAGCTTAGTGTTACGTGTAATCTTGGTTCTATCGAGTCAAAATACTTTTCCCTCGTGAGTCCAAGTCACTACTCGGTGAATCTTTGCTCTTAATATTCATAACCCTTGCTCCATACAGTGCATACCTGAGAACTGAAAATTTTTGTTGAGGTTGCAGGTACTTCTTTGAGCTTGTTGTGTTGTGTGCTGGCCGAGCGGTTGAGCTGCAAAGCAAGCCTAAGAGGCCAAGGAAGCGCAGGGCCTGAGCACCCACTTTATTTGAACCTAGTAAGTCACTCCGCGAAATCTTGGGCATAGTTGCAGCGCCACGACCATCTTGGCTGCACGGGTTGGTAACTCCACGAAATTTCCATTTTGAATGCTAGGCTGCCATGTGTGCATGCTCCGAAAAATCTGCCCGTGCACATCTCGAGTTGAGAATATAATCCGCTTGATCGTACCATAATTGTTAAACTCAACTGTTGTGAATTTGCCTTGCCAGTCATTGAATGTATGCCATGTAACTTGGTTTGGCCGAATGCTTGAAACTTGTGTGTGAACCATTACTCCTCGAACTCCAAACAAGTGTCTTTGTTTAGCCTACCTGTGAGCATAACTCACCCGAGCCACCCTATGCATGATCTACCGTCAATCCGTGATAACACGAGCACAACTCCCGATTGCATGATAACATAGTTACCTTGCATGACCAATCACCCACGAGTCGATTGCATGCTCGAGCTTAGTCACCATCTGTAGGTGCTAATTCATGTATACTTGTAAGCTTGAACTGAGAACCGAAGTCAATGAACCAGTTGACATCAATTGTGTTAGCTCAACTTGTGCAAATCTGTGGTGTGTGTGTAAAGTGCAAGCTTGGCTTGTCCATTGATTAACACGCAAACATGCTCATACCTCCGTGACATCGGATATGAACCTTATGTAACCCCGAGCATAGCCTTTGTGAAGTAGTAACCTCAAGCCCCCGTAGTTGCGAGGTTACACTAGGTAGCCAGCTAGGTGAAAATCAAGAGCGTTAACTACCTTGTTGTTTGCCTTTGCATCCCGAATAGCATACGCTGTAGAAACCAAGCCTGTACCTTTTGATACGTAAGTTTCTTTTGTGTGCACAAGCATGTTATCAGTGGCGGGAGTTACGCCATATGCATTGTTAAAATTTTCTTTGAGTTTGCCTTTGCATGATAAAAACAATTGCCGATCAAATGCTCAACCTCGGAATTGCAATTTAGTGCATACATCATTGACCCTTGCAACATAATAAAATTGTGCACATTGCATTCTGCCTTTCGTGTGCATCTGCCAGCCTGTGCTGTGCATTACTATTCTTTGTCAACCTTATGCATGACCTGTTGAATCTATGAGCTATCATTGCCTGACAACTAGCTATTTTGTTGATTTGAGCATGTTCTTTTGCATCGTGATATAATCCGTGCACCATGGAAAGCATGTTGAGCATCATTGTATCGAATCTCACCGCAAACCTCGGTGACACATTCGTGGTAGTCAGTAAAAATGCGAAAGTGTGCATTTAAATTGTCTTTGAAATGTTAAACTCCAAGATGCTTTGAGTTGTTGTGCTAATCGTGATGAGTAGATGATCTTTGTGAAGGGTATAAACTGTTGATTCCGCATATTAGAGCATAATTTGCACTAAGCGGGCCTCTTTGTGCTTTGCATAAGCTGTTTGCACAACCGAGCCTTGTACCACCTTTGGTGGGTTTGTGTAGTAGACTAAAGCCCACACACCAGATTTTCCCCAGGCTAAGCTGCCCTCTTTTGGGTACAGATCGTATTTAAGCCCACAACTGGGTGATCACAAGCGAAACCCAGTTCACTGGCCATCCGGGCCTGGCCATCGAGCCATTCAACTCGGGGCTCTACTTACGCACACCCAATGGGCTGTGCAATCGACTAAGCCCACCTAAGCTGAATCAAACTGGGTGCTCACAATCAAGCCACACCGATGGGGTGAACACCTTCAACCGGGCTAACTCAACCTAGGCTTTGCACAACCACTTGGGCTGCAACCACACAACCTTCCAGCCCACATAAGCAAGACATCTGGGCTGTGCAGTTCACAAATCCTGGGCTTCAAACAGCAAATCCCAAACAAACCAAATTGAGCCCACAGCAACCTGGGCCTCCCAAATAAACCAAACTTTCCCAACAAAACCAAATGAATCCCATTTAAACCAAATCCCAAACAAACCAAATCCCATTTTCATGTTCTATGTTTTACGTACATTATTTTTGGGTTAACCCTCAACTTTTTAGATAGTTAGTAAATTTTTTTAGGACTTGTTAAATTTTCTTTTCTTGAATCGGTTGAGTCTTCTTGTGCAATTTTTGTGCTAATCCGATATAATCACCACTGAGAATGTTGGATTTTGCCTTGATTAATGAAGCTCAACCATGCTCCTGCCGACATTCCGGTAATCTCTTCCCTTTTCTCTTATCAACATAGTTCTCATGGTATGTGACTGTTTAAATTTTTCTATGTAGACACATTGAGGACAATGTTTAATTTAGGTTTGGGTGCATTTGCATTTAGAGTTTTTATTCTTTTATTTTATCTTTTATTTAAAAAAAAAAAAAAAAAAAAAAATCAAAACTCTTTTTGTAAAAAAACCTCCAACTTTTAGAGATTTTAGAGTCACTAGCATGCTTTTAGCTATGTTTACATAGAGATTCGACCAGAAATAACGAACTTGGAAGTAGGAGAACACAATCGGGTTCCTTAGTTGATTAGAGCGTTAAAGTTGGATTTAACCATCTTAGGAGGCGAATTAAGTCTTTGTTTAGATATTCGGTAGTAGTTGTGATCACCCATAGTGGAGACTACCCAATTTACATCAAGTGAGGCACCAACCTTCAATTTTTGCAACTTTCTAGAAAAGTCATTGTTAGAGTGTGTGTCACCATACGTAAATTCAGGGTAGGAATGGTGAGCTACCAACTTGGCACCATTTTCAAAGACTACTTTTGATCTCTTGAGTGCTAGTTTTTGTCAATCATGAGGGTGACGTCTAAAGATGAAAACTCCTTCTAAATACCGATTTGCCGTTAGCATCACTCTCTCTCTCAATCAAACAAGACTCATAGAAACACATCATCATCAAAGAACCTGGGAGGAGAATCGAATATTGAAAGAAAAATTGATATAGTCCAAGGTTTATGTTAAAAGAAAAGAAAATAGGATGAGAATTAATAAAATTTATAAAATCAAGACAATACAAGTTGTGGAAAAATTGAGTGATAAAGTCCTTTGTCCATGGAGTTAGTTGTTTCATTATTTGTATTTGTATTTTTATTTTCACTTAAAAAAAAAAAAAAAAAAAAAAAAAAAAATCAAAAAAAATCAAAAAAAATCAAAAAAAAAAAAAATCAAAAAAATATTGTAGTTTATTTTCTTATTTTTGCTACCACCATGGTAAAGAAGAGTTCAAAAAGAAAAATCCAAACAACAAGGAATTTGAGTAGAAAAGTTAAAAATTGTCAAGTTTTGTGAAGTTTAGAAGTTAAGTCCATCAACAATTCAAGACCGAAGACCGAAAATTGAAGGCGTTTCTATGGTTTCTTATGAGAGAGTGATATTAATTGCCGATCGGGTGAGAAGTGAGTGAGTACTCCCACCCCCACTAATGGTTGATTTTCCCTTCTTAGAGATCATTAGAAAAAGATTCTTTTTGTCCACACTTTTGTGGAGTCTCCCATTTTATTTTGGAAGGTTATCCTTCTTACCTACAACGTGTGCGGGATTTCTCTCTTTATTCCCGCCTGCACACATGAGAGACTAAAAAAGCGATCTTTTGAGTGCAATTATCATAAAACCCTAATGGTGCGAAGTTGAGACTTATGATCACTGGCAATCGAATCAAGAATTCTTTCATATGGTATGGTTACTTCTCGCTCGGCACTTAAGGATGAGAATGCGTTCTTCGATAGTTCTAACTTGTCACTAGCATGAAACTCTATGTCCTCATAGCTTCTTGGAGGCTTGAGACTCTTTTACACTCAAGTTGGAGAAGGTTTTGTGGGTACACCTCTTGTAAACCCTCACGAGACTACAACTCGTCCACTAGGGACACCTAGGGGTTTAAAGGCTTAGTGCATACGCTAAATGCATTCGAGGGAGAGACCTACGACGGTGGTATAGTTAGGATTTCTAATTTGTTTCACTTGAGGACAAGTAAAATTCAGGTTTGGGGGTATTTGATGAGTGCCAAATAGTGCATATTTATACACCTTTTTATTGGCATTTTACTCATCTTTTGTGCTCAAGAATCGGATATTATCCCAGTTCTGTGTTTTCTTTGTTTTCAAGAATAAATATTTGTATTAATTAATTTTGTGTTTTTAGGTAATAAATAAAGCTCGGAGAATCGAGGAGCAAAAAGAGCAAAAGAATTGGAGTCGAGCATCTATGGAGCGGATAGCCAAAGCTTCGCGCGAACCGGTTGCAACCCAACAAGGAAGACATGGGCTAAAGCTACCCGCGACCAGGATCCGAGCCCGATTACACTCCAAGCCGTCGAGATTTCGATCTTCTACATCCAGTCGGCCGCTGCCCTCACTATACATCATCTCTTGATGCTCCGTGCAACACGAGATCGCTCCAAAAACCGGCTACCAACCTCGACCGTTCAGATCTCTTCAGCTCCATCCGACGCTCGCTCGGCCTGTCCCATCGTCCGCTGATGTGCCTGCCTCACAACGAAAACCCCATACCCTATACCCTATCGAACCTTACCCATTCTCCTCTCCATCTTCTCTTTCTTCACCTCACCCCGACACAGAGCTCTGCTCTGCAACACCACCTCCGCCACCATCTCCCCTTCTCCTCTTCTGTCACCAACAACCCTCCTGACACCACAACCACCATCACCTCCCATTACTCTACCATCCTCATCTTCATTCTTCTCCACCCATAGCTTCTATCATAACCTAGAAGCTAGGATTGAGACGATTGAAGCTAGGGGTTTCCACCAAACCCCATGCATGGCGTCTCGAGCACGAATTGACAAGAGGGGAAGCGGATTGAGTATGGGTACTCTATTTCTCATTTAATTTCTACTTTTGAGAAATTTAGGGTTTGGTAATTTAGGGTTCTTTGCTTGTATAAATAGAAGGAGGACGTGTGTGATGGGGCACGCCCGGTTGTAGATGTGTCATTTAGGTTTAATTTCTGTTCTTCGTTTTGATGTTTTAATTTAGTGTGAGGGTTTTAATGAAACCCTAATTCCAAAGCGTGTTGAAACTCATTAAATTGTTCTTGAGTGTTTAATATGATTAGATAGCTTAATTTAACATATCAATGCCTTTCTCTCTGAGTGCATACCAAAGCCATGGATGCACGTAGTTAGGACCATATATCTGTGTTGCATATGTTTCAGCCCTTACTTCCATTTTAATACTAATATTTTTGACTTGTTGTTCTTAATTAGACAACTAGTACTTAGGATTAGTACATTAGCTGATATTTGAAACATCATTAGGTGAAACCCTTAAGATGAGTGGTAGGAATTGACAATCTTCACTCATCCGACATAGAACAAGACATTTAACTTAGTGGAAAGCACAATAAGAATTCGGTGGTGGAATTTGATAACCTAAGCACCCATTCTATCTGTGTTTTATACCTTAGTTTAGGATCACAACTAAAAATCAGTAGTTTCGGCAACAAAAATATAATCTTGTCACATTGTCACTTAGAACTCGGTTAAGCAGCCTTAGATCACATAAGGGCACCACAAGTCTCTGTGGTTCGACCCGTACGTGCCCAGTGCTACATCGCGACACCGTGCACTTGCGGTATCACCGTAGGCCTTCATTATATACATCTTTTCGGGCCTACCAGCTTTAT
The DNA here is from genome assembly GCA_023531295.1 of Papaver armeniacum. NCBI lineage: Eukaryota > Viridiplantae > Streptophyta > Magnoliopsida > Ranunculales > Papaveraceae > Papaver > Papaver armeniacum. The sequence goes on from JAJJWW010007594.1 coordinate 27,575, forward strand.
TCTATAAAGCGCACGCCAAGGATATCTGTCAACCCTTGTTCGGACTGCAGCCGGTAGACCAACATAAACATCATTTAATTCTGAAAAATCTACCTCTCGTGACATAAAAATCCTCAGATCGTTCACGATGCCCCGACACATGACATGGGACTAATGATGGAGCAGCAACTATATTTGGGTTAGAAAACTCTTCTTCTCGATTTTGAGAAAAATCTACACCTGTGTGAGGCAACGGTGCCGATTCATTTTTTCGATCTCTTTTCTTCTTTATATTATTCGTCGCTCTTCTCACTATGTTCATATTGTATTAGAAATTTTTGATTTAAAAGAGTTTTTTAGAAGAAGGAAATGGAAGTGGTGTGATAGAAAATGAAATGAATAGAACGAATTTATAGTGTTTAAATTCGACTGTTGGAAATATAGGCGTTAGAGAGTCGACAGTTAGAGACTTTGTGTCTGACGCCCGAGTCAGAACACCGAACGCCAAGTCGGGTCTTCCAACGCTCGAGTTTTGTCTTCAAACGCCGAAATCGCCTTCTTCGGTCGCGCGTCGATGGTACAACGCCCTACGCTTTACCATAGTGGAAAACCGGAGTTTGGGCATCCACGTGGCTCAGCAAATGTTTGAGTTTGGCCATTGCCATAGGAACTGCTCTTAAGGCCTTGAGGTTCGACGACTACGAAGGACGAAGAAAAAAATATCGTTAACTCAATTTCTGGTTGGCATTCATACCGTCATATTCGATATCTAAAGATATGGCACCAAAAAGGCCGAAAGTTTCAGATTCGAAAACGATTTATGAAGCCGTGAAAGGTTCTCATGAGTATGAGATAAAAGGATATTCTTTAACAAAGGGAACGTGAGTTGGTAATTCCATAACTAGTGGCAGATTTACAGTTGGTGATTATGATTGGAAGATGCTTTTTTTATCCAGATGGCTTTAATCAAGCTAGCAAGGAGTACGTATCCGTGTATGTTAGGTTAAAAATCCCTGGAGAAGTTAGAGCATGGATTGAATTGAAACTACTAAACCAAAGAGGAAATGGTGAATATGGTCGTCTTTCCTGTTCATCTCTACACAAGTTCAAAAGAAGAGGCCGCTCGATGTACGTATGTGTTTCCGGTTCTTATGTTTTTTAAATATGTCGCATCAAACTGATATTCTGCATTCGGAACTTCTTTTGTTAATTTATGCTACCCCTCTTTTCGTTGATACACATTCGTAAAAAGTATTCTTGTATTGTGGACGGTCTTAGTGCATTAATGACTTTTGCATGCGGATCAATTTCAGAGGATATCAGAAGTATCAGTAGAAGGTTGTGGTTGGAGACCTCAAGTTATCTCAAGGATGATTGCCTCAATATTCATTGTACAATCGAGAGTGAGAACTCGTGTTAGAAACGAAAAAGGTTATGTTATTCCCTTACCTCCACCTTTGAGTTTGATTCGATAATCTCAAGGGTTTGCTAGAATCTAAAATTGGTTCCGATATTACTTTTCAAGTTGGTAATGAATTCTTGAGCCCATAAGTTGATTCTTGTAGCTCGATCCCCAGTATTTAGAGCTCAGGTTTTTGGACTAGTGGGCAATCCAGACATGGAAATAGTAGTCATTAAAGAGCTTGATCCTTTTGCTTTTAAGGTAAGACTATTGACAATTCATTTATTTTTTTTTGTCATGCTTTAGATTCAAAAATACAGTAGAATCTATGCTTTACCTCTATGATTAAGTATACCTGTGCCGCTACCTCTATATAATATATATGATGCGTTGCAGGCCATGTTGCTTTTTTTGTACTCGGATGAACTTCCGGAAACACACGCTATGGCCTTGCTCGATTGAAACTCATGTGTGAGGAAAAATTATATGAAGATATAACTACAAATATTGTACCAAATACACGCGCTTGTAGTGTATGTATACAATTGCACTAATCAAAATCTATCCGCCTAAACTTTGCGGCTTGCACTCAAGAAAATTTAGAAGGTAAATGTTGTATTTTAGAGTTCTGATAGTATAGTTAGCTATTTGTTAGTTATTAGTAGTAGTTCTAATGTTGATTTTACGAGCAGTACCAAGTGTGTGCATTCTGGTTTGGAGGTTCAACATTTATTTACTTACCCATTAAATGTTTTGTGTGCAGAGGTTATGGAGTCTGATGGGTACGCAGATTTGGAGAAGTCACTGTTGACAGATCTATTGAAGACTAGTGCAGCAATAGATAGAAATTGAAGCCACAATGGTGTTCTATGCTAGTTTCTAATTATTCCAAAATTGCAATTTACTTAAGCAAAATCATAATTAACTTGTTTGGGAATATTATTACAGTGTGGAAAAACTATGAATTATTTAGTGTTTGTTAACCTGGCATTTTTAGGGGCGACCCCAAAAGAATTAGGGGTGACACTAAAAGACAAAAAAGGTCACCCAAACGTAAATCTAAGCTACCCCTTATCTCCGAAAATTTTAAATGGCAACTATGTCCTTCCATAATCGGTAGCCTATCCGTGTCAGTGAGGGTAAAGGTGAATCGCCACCCACCGATGGTTATTTTCAATGATGTTTTAGTAATAAGTTCGTTCAAGACTTGTGGCAGATTTTTTTTAGACTTAATTTTTGTAAATAAAAATAACAAGCTCAATTAAAAAGTTGTTTGGAAATTATAGAGAGAAAGGGGCTAGGATTCCACTATTTACCAATTCCAAAGTGATACTAATTACAATAATGCAATTTCACACGTTCAATTTGATTCTCAACTATTGCAAAAGTAGATTTTTTAGAAACAACAAATGTTAATCCAAAGCATGGGATATCAAAACCTTAGGGAAAGCATATTCCATCAATAGAAAAATACAATTGTTTAACAAAAATCATAAAATCTATTTTCAATCTAGGAAAATAATCATAATTAAAAATTGCACAAATTAAATAATTAAGAATTACCACTTTTTCATTGACAAGATAGCTTCCTCCGTCGCCCCAGAGGATGGGTTTAGCTCATCATGTTGGAAACACGCTCAAAAGTTGATTTCATTGCTCAAAAATGGTTTACAAATGATGAATAAGGGAGAAATAATGAAAAATCGGGTTTGTAACAATTATTTTTGTTACAAACCTTTGTTCTGAAGAACGATAAATATTAAGCGACCCGTTGTTACTGTTTTTTAAGTCTCCCTCCAAACTACGACCCACAGTGCAGTCGTTAACACTGTTGAAGAACGATGATCCCAAGGCGTGCGTCTTATGTTCTTCGTGTTCTTCGGCGAGGAAAGTGTGTTCTCTCGCAACTTGATTTTCGGCTCTATTGACGCTCTAAACTCTCCCAAACTCTCCGTAATGCTCTTCTCGACCTCCCTAACTCTATATATAGTCGACAGGCGCCTCAAAATCACAGGTAATAACTCCCGAAATTTTGTCATCACTCGGCAGTAAATAAAATATTTTTTTCTTTCCTTTTTAATCTCTTGCACGTATCGCATGGCGATCACTTACGTGCATACTATCCATGTTTAACTTCTTCACGCTTCTCTAGCTACGGGAATTCACCCAAACACGTGCAAGACACGTCTAGACTCATTGTAATCACTTGATTATCTCCTCCGGTACACGAACGCCCTGGCGTGTGGAAAATCTACGTACCCAATCCTTGTTTGTTTGATTCTAACGGTTTACCAACCCCATTTAATTGTAAGGGTGGTATAAACTCATTGGGCGATTAAATCTCCTCACAAATCTCCAAAAATCAGATCAAATTCTCGTAGCTACAAAATTTGAAACTGCACTTTCCTCGCCAGTTCTCGAGGAAGAGAAAGGTTGTCCATATCCAGTAGGGGTGCGAATAGCAGTGCCCATTTGAGGTGCCCTTATCTAAAGCGAAGGTGCCTTTAGTACTTTTGTCTAGGGGTCCAAATAGCACTTTTGAGCAACTTTTTCCACACAAGTGTATTTCTCCAAAAACACCTACACAAACATAAAAACACCATAATAAGTACAAAAATCGAGACTAACAATAGACACCGAGGACAATTCGAGACACAAAAATGTGTCCTATCAAATACCCCCAAACTTATTATTTGCTAGTCCTCGAGAAAATTTATTTTAGAAAATAAAATGACTACACTTAGCACGTGCGGCAAGCAGTTAAACCGCTAGGTGGCCCTAGTGGCGGAGTGTTGTCTCAGGAGGGTTTACTAGAGGTGTGCCCACAAAACCTTTACTCCGGACCTAGATATCTACGCAGAACCTTGGAAGGCACTAAAGAATCTCCTTGGTTGGCATACTTATTACTTACGGGAGGAAGTACCACGATGCGAAATTCCAATTTATGTACACGAGTTTGCACTCAAGCATACTAAAATTCATATAAAGTGACGAGCTCTACTCGGATAGTTTGGACATCATAAACCCGAGTCAACCAATCACATGGATAGATTAAGAGGATGGACGTAGAAAAACGTGGATGATGTTGACTAAGGTGAACCTATCCTAATGGGTAGGAGCCCATGCGAGACTAATATCAACATGCTGGCATATCTGAGGGACCCGGTGGTCGATAATCTAACTCTGGGTATTTCATTGGCATATACAA
>JAJJWW010007595.1:0-65563 GCA_023531295.1 Papaver armeniacum
CGAAGACTTTAATAAGCAAATCTGTATCACACAGAAAAGTCTATAGAATAGATAAATCCGTCTCCCACGAATAAACCTATGAGTTTTGTTCCGTCTTTTGATAAATCAAGGTGAACAGGAACCAATCAATAACCTGGACTTATATTCCCGAAGAACGGCCTAGTATTATTGATCACCTCACAATAATCTTAATCGACGCAGCGAAAAAGATATTGCGGAATCACAAACGATGAGACGAAGTGTTTGTGATTTCTTTTCTATCTTGCCTATTGGAGATATAAATCCCAAGCCAATTATTACAATTGTACTCGTACGATAGAAACAGCAAGATCAGATCACACAACTACAAGAAAACTAGTATCGGTCTGGCTTCACAATCCCAATGAAGTCTTTAAGTCGTTAACCTGGTTTTAGAAGAAGAAAACCAAAGGTTAAAGGAGAATCGACTCTAGCTTAGAAAACTAGTATCACACGTAAAGTGTGGGGATTAGGTTTCCCAGTTGTTAGAGTTCTCCCTTATATAGTCTCTCAAATAAGGGTTTGCAATCAATGTTAGCTTGGTAACAAAACATTCAATATTCACCATTAGATGAAAACCTGATTAGATTCAAGCTAATATTTCTCAACCGTTGGATCGAAAACTTAGCTTGTTACACACAAATGAAATGTTCAATTTTTGGTTTATGAACCGTACCCAAACATTAACATTATTTGGTTCAACAATAGTCAACCAAATGGTTAGCCATATGATCACTCTCATATCAACCATATTCTTCTTCACCATAACTAGTTCAAATGACTCAAATGAATTAGTTAGAGAGTTGTTCAATTGCTTAGATCTTATGTAACTACACAAGACACAATCGAAGCAAAAACGGTTTGATTCACTTGAATCGGTTCATGAACTTTATAGCCACGGTCTGCAAAAGCATTCCTTAGTTTATATAAACATGAGTTCAAGAACAACCGGTTTTAGATATAACCTACTCAAGTTCGCGGACTAGGTTTGCGGACTTAAGCTCATGGAAGGAGTACACAAACTCCAGCAGAAATTCTCGGGTGAGAAACTTCCGCCAGTTCGCGGACTGAGTTCGCGGCCTGAGTTCGCGGACTTGGCTTGTGCCACTTCCATTTCTCTTGATCAACAAAGTTCGCAAACTTTGGTTCAAGGAATAAGGACTTATACATATATGTGTTTCCACAACAATGCTTATATCCTACCAATGGTTATGTAATCTAAACTCTCATTTCAATCATTGAAACATTCTCAGAGAACGTTATATAGCCGTTATTCACAGACCATTTTTCGTCAGAGTAATTTCCAAAGTGATTGAAACATAACATGACTTTCGTCGCTAGGTAAAGATGAATTCGGTTAAAGCGAAAGCTTACCAACACATATTTCGAGAAATAGATATGCGAGTTAAACTCGGCTCGAAATAGCAAATGTGTATAATGAAAGTCTATACGTCTAAACGACTTTTGTCTCAAGAGTAGGAGATAGGGTAAATAGACTTTTGAGTGACAGATAAGTTCAAGTCTCCACATACCTTTTAGTTGATGAAGTTCCACCGGTTCCTCGAGTAGTCCTTCATCTTGTATGATAATTTCCATGGAGTTCTTGAGCTCAACTACACTTTATATCCTAGTCCGAGACCTTTAGCTACATAGGCTAGAAATCAAGACTTATAGTTTTGATCACTAACATTGACAAACATGCTTGAGATAGAAACGCATGCGAGTTCGACCGACCAATGCTCTAACAATCTCCCCCTTTGTCAATTTTAGTGGCAAAATTATTAATACATATGGAATACAAAAAATAAATAAATTAACTTTTGTAGCTCCTATTCCACATGTCTAATCTTCAACATTACTTGAAATCTTCGTCACTTCCAAGTACTCCAATGATCCCAAAGGTTGTAAGTTTAGCATCATCGTTGTTGAAAATCCGTAGCTATAACAATAAGAAAACAAGAGTTCTCAATCATTGTTATACAGTGTCATAGTATCATTACACAGCCTCAAAGTTCAATTGTATCATAACTTCAACAACAATACTATGGTGATATGTATCACTCCCCCTTAGTCAATACTCCATCTCACATGGAAACCACTCCCCCTTACATAATGATCCGAAAACCATATGTATTTGTAGTGTGAACTACATAATAATTCTCCCCCTTTTTGTCAATAAAATTGGAAAAGGTACAAGAACGGCATCCTAATTTTTAAATTTCCGAAAGAGACATTTCATGAACAAAAGAAAGAAACACACATCATCTTATTTAGATGCAATCATAAAGCCGAAGCTAAATGCATTCATCAAGGAGTTTAAAGATACAAGATAACCCCTATAATATTCCACAGCCGCACTCCCCACAAAGATATGGCGATTAAGCACAAGTTCAAAAAGAACTCTCCCCCATAATATGTCATTCCCGAAAGAACAACAAGAGCGACCTTAATTTCGAAGGAAAAGAAGGATTTCCTTGGACATAACAAATCACATACAAGTATGAATTTGAATCCAAAATACTCAATTAAATTAACCACAAGAGAACCCATGATTAATTTAATCAAAATACACAATTAAACTAATCACAAAGAGTAATCAATTTAATTGGCCATACTCACATAAGAGAATCTATGGAGCAATGACTAAGTTAATCATGAAAATAACCAACCCAATCAAAAGTGCTCAAACATAAGAAAACTTATGGAGTCATAAATAAATAACCAAACAAGATGATTAATTTAGTCCAATATGCTCGACATAAAGTACCTTATGGAACAACAACAAAGCTAATCCATGAAAATAATCAACTTTGATTATTGTTTTAGTGCTCAACATAAGACACATTACGGAGCCTCACAGTAATACACAAAAAATATGGATCAGGGAAGATCAATTACTGCGGAATACACAAGGATTCATTCTATTTTCCATCACAATTTGCACCATGACATACAATAGACATAATCCTTGAAAACAAAAGATTTTAACCTATCTTCCATCAATAATTGACAATATAGGCTTAACTTTTGTATTTGTCAAAAGTCAATTCATTCCTTTATCAATATAAGAATATCGATTTACGAAAGACTTTACTTCTGACAAGATATGGGACAATCATAGTTCACAGACGCAAACACACATATCCCATAAACAATTTGCAATATATAAAACCATAAAGATTAATATTGCAAAAATCATCTTCCAAACAAGTTTAGAATTTAAACCAATAAATCTAAAAACATGAAGATGAAATCGTTGGACATAGCTATGTGTAATCACAATGATTGCTATTCCAAACTCTAGTAATCCTTCTCAAAAATAAGAATAAATTATCATAAGAAGTTTCCTAGGCATCAAGACAAACTCGTAATGCACATATAAGATGATTTGTCCTTAGAGGGTAGAATCAATATTTTCCCCGGATTTACACCAAGAATAGCTACCAAAGACGTATAAAAAGATTTTCTTAACAAAGAAGAACATACAAAGTCATTTACGACCATGTATCATAGTTCACAAGGGATGATTGTGAACATTCAAGAATCCCATAGCAATGTATACTACTTCCCATTCTTGAACTTACTTCTTTGTGATTCACCAAAAGCATTCTTGTTAAAGCTACAAATGAGCTTAGAATAGTAGTACTCCAAGAATCCAAGTGCCCAAGTCCAAGAGAATTGGAACAAGTGCGACGAAACGGAGCAAAACACTCAAAACAAGATACGGGACAAATACCAATCTTAACTCATCCAAAATCAATAATTCTCATCTCAATTTCCAAGAGAATTCAAAGAGGAAGAGAATGCAAAAAGAATGAGTTCACTCCGAGTTCGGACGAAGAAGTTACTGCCAAAACAAGTCAATCGAATATCGACGTCTACAGGCAAATATGCATACGGGTTTGCAAACGAATTTTTCAAGTCCGCGAACTTAAACCCCTGGATTTTGATTTTAAAAGATGTTATGCATACCCGGTAGGTATACCATGAAGTCCAAACATCCCGAACTAATATTTTCAAACCTAAATGTTTAAGAACCTTAAACACAGATCAAGTTAGGTAGAAATGAACAATAAGCAAGGTACATGGATCATTATAAGTACACTAAGCAAATAAACACAAATCTTGCTCAGGTTTATAGACATACCTTTTTGGAAGAATCCAGTCGAATTCTACAACCTTACCGAACACAATCTGTGTGCCCCAATTCTCGCGTTTCCCTCACCGTATACATAGCAGGGCATTCCTTGGTGAGGATGCACTTACAACACAATCAAGTTGTGTTGGGGTGAAAAATGTCTTGCTCACCACAAGTGACCTTTGGATTATCATGAAAGAGATCGCTTTTAGAACCTTTCACATCCAATTCCATTTTTCCAAAAAACTTGTTAAGTTCCAACATCATGGATACTGCCTTCTCCATAGTCATGGAATTTTCTGGAAAATCATTTCTTTTCACACTCAAAGCATCATTGGATTTCTTTGGTACCCACTATTGAGTGCGTTTAGGAACCGGAACCTTCTTCCCATTAATCTCTTCAAGATTTCTCGGAAGAGAATTGGATTGACTATTCTTTTGCAAGTTAGTCTTTCTCCAATTGGGAGCATCGGATCTTGTCTTCGTCTTTACGAAGTTATCCTTTTGATAACCATTACGATTGTGAAAAGGATTCGTATGACGTTTATAGGCAAAAATAGGTTTATCACAGTATTGATTCCTTTGCCTAATGGTTGGACAGTTACAACCTGTAGCATTAAGGGGATTAGCCTTAATATATGATCTTGGTTTCACAACTTCTTGTGATTCCCAAACAAGAACATCATGAAGTTTCTCATTCCTTATACGGAAATGACATCTCTTTTCTAGGTGACCTTTATTTCCGCAATAGTGGCAAACATAAGGAATGTTCTTACCTCGATCTGTATGTGCTGACTTTGGAGGTTGATATACTTTGCTCTTTCGAACCTTAATTGTCGGTGAAGGTATTTCACTTTTGCCATCAGTGGAAACCTTTTGTTGAGAAGAATCACTAGCCTTGACAAATTTTACCTCTTTGCTAATACTTGGAGCATCTATTCCCTTATAGCCCAATCCTCGTGTATCACGATGATTTTTACTTTCTCCTAGCATAGTGGTTAATTTGCTTGAGCTAGTATTGAACTTTTTCAAGTCATCCTCCAACATCTTGATTTTATCAAGAGCAGCAGCTAAATCAGCCTCTAGACATTTTTCTCGAGCGAGACAAGCACTTTCTCTGTCATCAAAACTAATTTGTTGAGAGATAAACCTTGCTTCAGATTCTGCAAGTTTCTCTTCCAACAAAAAGTACTTTTGATAAAGATTATTACATTCAAGTGACTTCATACGTAGGTTTTCCTCAGAATCCTTGAGGATCGATTCGTTAGAACGATTCGAAAAATAAACACCTGCGTAACATCTTCTCAATTTCTTGTTTTCTCGACAGAGAGGAGTCATAAGAGGTGAGACATGAGAAGTTGTAATCTTCTTCATATTCCACGAATCCAAAAACTTAACATACTCTGAGACTTCCTCATCAACATCTCTATCAATATCTGAATCACCTTCATCAGAAAGTTCATCCAACTGTTCTTCTAGGAGAGTTTCCCAATCAACAGTTTTTACATCAAGAGAATGTTTAGATATTGACTTCGATGTGACAGTTCTCTCAGGTGAATCCAAGATTTTAGAATCATCTGGTAATTTCTGAACTTGTACGTTATTAGAGATAAACTCGTCCATAATCAGATCGCTACAAACACAGACTTATAAGGTCTTTAAACGTGTTTGCCTGCTCTGATACCAATTGAAAAAGCGGGGGTCTAACAACCACACCCAATATTTCGCTTAGCAATCTGTATGGACAAACTCCAATATATTTTCTAGAGAATCAACTAGACAGTCAGACTCAATCTAGATAAAAAGTATATCAAAGAGTTTATATCTTAATCTCTCTATTTGATCTTTACTCAAGCAAATAGAAATCTGCGAGTCTTTATCAAAGAAAGATAACTTGGATGGTACCAAAGACCAATATCCAAGTGTCAATCAATTTAAATCAACAACCCAAAAGGTCGGATATTCTAATTGATTGAACAACGCACAACCTGTGATATTTCAAATATATAAACAAATATAATGCGGAATAGAAACAACACAGACACCGGAATTTTGTTAACGAGGAAACCGCAAATGCAGAAAAACCTCGGGACCTAGTCCAGATTGAACACACATTGTATTAAGCCGCTACGAGACTCTAGCCTACTCCAAATTAACTTCGGTGCGGGTGTAGTTGAACCCCAATCAATCTCACACTGATCCAAGGTACAATTATGCTCCTACGCCTCTGATCCTAGCAGGATGCTACGTACTTGATTCCCTTAGCTGATCTCACCCACAACTAAGAGTTGCTACGACCCAAAGTCGAAGACTTTAATAAACAAATATGTATCACACAGAAAAGTCTATAAAATAGATAAATCCGTCTCCCACGAATAAACCTATGAGTTTTGTTCCATCTTTTGATAAATCAAGGTGAACAGGAACCAATTAATAACCCGGACTTATATTCCCGAAGAACAGCCTAGTATTATTGATCACCTCACAATAATCTTAATCGACACAGCGAAAAAAGATATTACGGAATCACAAACGATAAAGCGAAGTGTTTGTGATTTCTTTTCTATCTTGCCTATCGGAGATATAATTCTCAAGCCAATTATTACAATTGTACTCGTATGATAGAAACAACAAGATCAGATCACACAACTACAACAAAGAAGTCTTTAAGTCTTTAAGATCAGATCCCAATGAAGTCTTTAAGTCGTTAACCTGGTTTTAGAAGAAGAAAACCAAAGGTTAAAGGAGAATCGACTCTAGCTTAGCAAACTAGTATCACACGTAAAGTGTGGGGATTAGGTTTCCCAGTTGCTAGAGTTCTCCCTTATATAGTCTCTCAAATAAGGGTTTGCAATCAATGTTAGCTTGGTAACAAAGCATTCAATATTCACCGTTAGATGAAAACCTGATTAGATTCAAGCTAATATTTCTCAACCGTTGGATCGAAAACTTAGCTTGTTACACACAAATGAAATGTTCAATTTTGGGTTTATGAATCGTACCCAAACATTAACATTTGTTGGTTCAACAATAGTCAACCAAATGGTTAGCCATATGATCACTCTCATATCAACCATATTCTTCTTCACCATAACTAGTTCAAATGACTCAAATGAACTAGTTAGAGAGTTGTTCAATTGCTTAGATCTTATGTAACTACACAAGACACAATCGAAGCAAAAACGGTTTGATTCACTCGAATCGTTTCATGAACTTTATAGCCACGGTCTGCAAAAGCATTCCTTAGTTTATATAAACATGAGTTCAAGAACAACCAGTTCTAGATATAACCTACTCAAGTTCGCGGACTGGGTTCGCGGACTTAAGCTCATGGAAGGAGTACACAAACTCCAGCAGAAATTCTCGGGTGAAAACTTCCGCCAGTTCGCGGACTTGGCTTGCGCCACTTCCATTTCTCTTGATCAACAAAGTTCGCAAACTTTGGTTCAAGGAATAAGGACTTATACATATATGTGTTTCCACAATAATGCTTATATCCTACCAATGGTTATGTAATCTAAATTATCATTTCAATCATTGAAATATTCTCAGAGAACGTTATATAGCCGTTATTCACAGACCATTTTTCGTCAGAGCAATTTTCAAAGTGATTGAAACATAACTTGACTTTCGTCACTAGGTAAAGATGAATTCGGTTAAAGCGAAAGCTTACCAACACATATTTCGAGAAATAGATAGGCGAGTTAAACTCGGCTGGAAATAGCAAATGTGTATAATGAAAGTCTATACGTCTAAACGAATTTTGTCTCAAGAGTAGGAGATAGAGTAAATAGACTTTTGAGTGACAGATAAGTTCAAGTCTCCACATACCTTTTAGTCGATGAAGTTCCACCGGCTCCTCGAGTAGTCCTTCGTCTTGTATGATGATTGCCATGGAGTTCTTGAGCACAACTACACTTTCTATCCTAGTCCGAGACCTTTAGTTACATAGGCTAGAAATCAAGACTTATAGTTTTGATCACTAACATTGACAAACATGCTTGAGATAGCAATGCATGCGAGTTCGACCGAGCAATGCTCTAACAAGGCCACACAATATTCACACACCAGCTAAACACCCGCTCTGATACCTTATTAAAATCCATGGGCCTAACTAACCTCGAAACCGGCTTACAAGGTTAGGGTTGTCGAACGCATATACACTTCACAAATCCATAAAATCTAGGCGATGTAGGACTATACTTAACAGTTACGAATTTGAAGTCTTCACTAAAGGATTCGTGTAGCCCGGTAGACTATCTTTTACCTGATAGTTATTTATTATCCGGATCTTGCTCTTATTGATTATTATAATTCATGAACTATAGAGAACAATATAGATAGAAATCACAAAGTACTCTTCATCTCAGAAGTTGTGTTTCTACAAGATAGATATCTTAACACTTTATTGATTTATTTAGATTGTTCATGTGAGGTTGAATCGATTAGGCATCTCTTATCTTGAAGATCCCTCGTAAGCAAACAGATTTCCAATACCTTGATTGAATATCTCTGTGAAGAAAATCAATAGGCTATCTATTAGATGAAGATTTGTTAAAAGTCTTCACTTAGGCTGAAGCAATTTCTGGGGAATCACGTGTGTAAGGTCTTTCGAGATCAAGAGACATAAGGAGCATGACTGAAATTAACTTTCTCATAAGGTCGATTCAGTCTCAACTACGTTCCAGTCCAAAGTCGGATTATAGGATAATGTCTATAATGGCTTAATACATTATGGTGTTCAAGACTAGTTTATGTCTCAGGGATTTTCTGCACATTGTATTTTTGTCATTAACAACAGTGTCTCATTTTATTTGTTTTCCGCATTATATTGTTTATCTTTATAATATAAATATCAAAAGTAGTACGTTAAACATTAGTTTTTAAGATCAAACTGTGCGGAACCTACAAGATTTAATGTTGTGAATTCATATTTTGAAATTTACATTACAAGGTTTGTTTTTGTTGGAATTCAGTTTGGCTACGTACCAGATTGATTCTTGGATATCAATTTTTGAGATCGTCCAAGTAAACTTGCTTACAAATCAGGCACATGATATTTACTGTTGATTTATACTTACTGATTATCAAAAGTTTGTCCATACAGTTTCCTAATAAAAATTTGGTGGTGTACTTGGTACCCTCTCCTTTTCAGTTGGTTTCGGAGCAGGCAAACACCTGAAAGACATAATATTCTGTGTCTATAGAGATATGAAATCTATAAATAAAAGTTCTATCTTTGTTAACGTACCACCAGACTTCGATGGTACAAATTACTTATGGTGGAAAACAAATATGCGTTCCTTTACATGATTTTGATACATAGGTGAAGGTTGTCAAAATATATATTCGTCTAACAGTTACTGTAGACGGTGTAACCTATGTTAAGGATATTGGTGAATATGATATTTTTGAAATCAGTGCGAAAAAGTATGATTCTGGTGGATTGAAAACTATTATACATTGTCGCAAGCCAAGATCTTTAACATCATGTGAAACGTAGAAGGGAGCTTGAGATATTGTATAAACCTTATTTGAAGGAAATACCTCGGAAAAAGAAGCATGGCTTCAAAACCTAACCTCCAGCTTGGAAAACCTTCTTATAGATGATGAAGTTTCGTTTGAGGAATTTAATCACAAACTTTCTAAATAGTAAATGCTTGCATATGTTAGGAAAAACTATTTCAGAAAAGGATATTGTTCTAAAAATTATGATGTCTTTATCATCTAGATACAAGTCTAAGAAACATGCCATCACGCAAGGAAATAATCTTTCAATTCTATCAAGAAGTGATCTTGTTGGAAATTTAAAGAGCTTTGATCATGAACAATGTCTCTGGACATTGAGGTTGTTGTCGAACCTAGTCCCTCAGCTACATTTTAGACTGATGAATGATGTGATGATCAATTTGGAGCTAAACTAGACATCACAATGTCTCTGGTCACTCAACAAGTTAGAGAACTTGAAACAAAAGAATAGATAGATGCTATGGAAAAAGATTTGTCTCAAAATCTCACCCTTAATGAAGAAAATGACTTTCAAGATATGAAAGGCATTCAATGCTTCAAGTATCGTGGTTTTGGAAATATGGTAAAACAATGTCCAAGTAAGGAATTTTATTAAGGAAATAAATCTCTTGTTGCATCCCTTGACGATATGCCTAATGAGCACATCTTCGAAAATTGTACGCATAATTCAGCTTTTGTTGCAGAAACGTTTGTAGATTTGGCTAATGATGAGAAACTAGTTTGTCTTTTCAATTCTAGTCTGGCTTATCAAAATAAAGCAGAACTATTTAAGTATAATGGATCCTGATAAGTAACTAAGTTAATTTTATTCTTAATTCTTATCAAATTAAAGGAAAATTACTTTGGGTAATTGTTCCTTGGTAATAGGATAAACCAAATTACTTCGGTAGTTTTTGGTTTAGTGTTTCTTATTAAAAGTGGTATGTTAGATCTCCGATTCGCTTAGACTCTTATAGGGTGTATGTCCTTTCAAAATAATTGTTGCAGTTTTCGTACCTTTTTCATTTTTGTGATAAAAATGGGGATAAATATATGGAGTATAGGGTGATATGCAATTTTTTGAGAAAGGATATATGTGCTGAAAAGTGTATTCTAAAAATAAAAGAGTAAAACACTAGCCAAGGGGAAAAACATATCATGTTGTATAGTATTATATACTGCAAAATTGAATAAAAATTATGTTCGAATTGAATATATGCCTAGCGCACCTTTAGGGGAGTAAAGTTTATGTTATTCAAATGCTTCAAGACCGACATTCATTTTGAATATTTACAGGACTTTGTGTTGTTGAAACTTGGAATCAAGTGTATGAAGATAGAAGTAAGAGATATTTACATCATGTAATATCTTTGTCTTTTAATTCTTTTATTCCCTATATGTAAATAGTTTTGTCACAAAATTGATAAGGGGAGATTTTTAGAGAATTGCTCGGTCGAACTCACCAAACATTGGTATGTCATGTTTGGTTGTCATATTTTAGTTCCAAAACACTAAGATTCTTGATTTGAATTACTATAGTCAACTTCGTTAGGTTAGACGAGGAACATATATATTAAGAGTCGCTCTTGTTACTCACGAAGAACTTGACTTGTTCCATTTCTATCTATATTCTTTCAAGTCAGTTTTTATTGAAAACATAATGTATGAAGTATTGTTTATTAACTAGTATCTATTACGATGAAGACATGGTCATTATACTATGATCAAAGTACCAAGGAAAGATATTGTTAGAGCACTGCTCGTTCAAACTCGCATGCGTTGTTATCTCAAGCATGTTTGTCAATGTTAGTGATCAAAACTATAAGTCTTAATTTTTAGCCTATTTATAGATGTATCATACTAGGACATAGATTGTGTAGATAAGCTTAGACTTCACGGCGTTCATCATTTGAAGACGAAGAACTACTAAGGGGAGCTTGTGGAACTTCATCGACAAAAGGTATGTGGAGACTGAAACTCATCTATCACTTGGAAAGTCTATTTCTACTCTATCTACTATATTGAGACATAAGTCGTATTACGATATAGTTTTCTATATACACATTTGAGATTTCGAGCTGAGTTTATCTCGCTTACATATTTCTCGAAATATGTGTTGGCAAGCTTTTGCTTCGACCAAGTTCATCTTATATCATGTGAAAATTGCCTAGTAACATCCTACATGATTTGTGTGATACAATCATTTGGTGTAGTCTTGGAATGTTTCGTTATAATTATTTCAATATCTTGAAAATTGCTTTGATGCTAATAGTGTGTGAAAACGGCTATTGTCATCCTCTAAGAAAGTTTCAATGATTAAAATAAAGAGCTTAGAATCATGTAACCATGTTTGGATATAAACATAGTGTATTACCACATTTGTAAGTCCAAAACCGAGAACCTGAAGTATGCGTACCCGTACGCGTACTGGCGGTTGTTGGATGTCTGGGAAAGTATGCGTACTGGCGGAAGTCTCACGTCCGTGAATTTTTGATGGAGTTTGGAATGTAAAATAGGTACGCGCACCCGTACATGTACTGGCGTAACCAAACTCGTTCTGGCTACTTAAGTATGCGTACACATTTGCATACTTGAGTTGGTTACTTTCTAAAATCGGTTGTGTACATGAACTTAAAACATTTATAAATTAAGGAATGCAATCTTTGCAAACCGTGGCTATAATGTTCATGAATTGATTCGAGTGAATTAAACCAATTTTGCTTCAATTGTGTTCTTATATACTTCTATGGGAATATAGCAATTGAACGGCTCTTTAACTAGTTTCATTTGAGTCATTTGAACTAGTTATGGTTAAGATGAATAAGGTTGATATGAGAGTAATCATATGGCTAACTTCGGTTAACTATTTGTGAGCCAACATGGTGTAAATGTTTGGGTATGGTTACATAAACCTAAATGAGGGTGCATTTCATTTGTGTGTAACAAGCTAAGTTCGATCTAACGGTTGAAAGATATTAGCTTGGTTGAATCAGGTTTTTCATATAACGGTGAATATTGAATGCTTTGTTACCAAGGTAACTTGGATTGCAAACCCTGATTTGAAATTATATAAAGGAGAACTCTAGCAACTGGGAAACCTAATCCCCACACCTCTTGTGTGTTACTAGTTGCATAAACTAGAGTCGATTCTCCTTTAACCTTAGGTTTCTTCGATACCCTGTAGGTTAACGACTTCAAAGACTTCATTGGGATTGTGAAGCCAGATCCAACTATTTTATTTGTAGTTGCGTGTTCCGATCTTGCCCGATTATATCGTATTGAGTACAATTGTAATAATTGACTCGAGATTAATTTCTCCGATAGGCAAGATAAAAGTAATCACAAATATCTTCGTCTCATCGTTTGCGATTCCATAATATCTTGTTTCGCTAGTCGATTAAGATTATTGTGAGGTGATTGATAATACTAGGGTGTTCTTCGGGAATATAAGTCTGGTTTATCAATTGGTTCCTGTTCACCTTGATTTATCAAAAGACGAAACAAAAACTCTTGGGTATTTCTGTGGGGGAGAGATTTATTCAATCTATAAACTTTTCTGTGTGAGACATATTTTTTTATCAAGGCTTCGACTTTGGGTCGTAGCAACTCTT
Organism: Papaver armeniacum; assembly: GCA_023531295.1. Taxonomy (NCBI): domain Eukaryota; kingdom Viridiplantae; phylum Streptophyta; class Magnoliopsida; order Ranunculales; family Papaveraceae; genus Papaver; species Papaver armeniacum. The sequence continues at coordinate 13,276 of JAJJWW010007595.1, forward strand.
GGTTGTGGGTGAGATCAACTAAGGGAATCAAGTGCGTAGTATCCTGCTGGGATCAGAGACGTAAGGAACGCAACTGTACCTTGAATCAGTGTGAGATTGATTAAGGTTCAACTACAGACCAGTACGAAGTTAATTAGTAGTAGGCTAGAGTCTGTAGCGGCTTAATACAGTGTGGTGTTCAAACTAGACTAGGTCCTTGATAGGTGTTGTAAAACACCTAATTTTATATCTATTATTTATGCTTTCTTTGCGAGTTTCTTGTGAATTATGTATCTTACGCGTGTTTTTGAGTTATTAGGTACTCTTGAGTTATATGGAGGAAAAGAAGAATAAATCATCCAAAACCGAGCTGAAAGAGCAACAATGTCATTTCATGGGCGCACACTATCCAGAGCCCAGATAAGGTTAAGGGGCAACTTTTAGGAGGAGTATTAAATGCAGCCAGCTATGGTTAAGGGGTGACCACATGTTATAGGGCATCTACTGGGGTATCCCTTATCTGATGCAGAGGGGTGTCATTATCCAGCCCCAGCTCATAACCTTACTAGATTAAGAGATGTCCTCTCATTCAGTTCATTTATGGAAGTTAGAGAAAGAAAACAGCAGCTGCTGCTGTAATCAAGAGAGGCTGATTGAATCCGAAATGGAGAGAAGAATAATCTGATGTCATGGAAGAAACTCAGGAGGAATTGAAGTTAGAGATTGAAGCAGACACGAACTAATGGTGATTAATGGCAGGAAAATGGAAGAGATTCATGGGTTCGAGTTCAGGTGAGATTCGATATCTCAGAATGGGTTTCTACTACAACTGGTGGTTATGTTCAACCAAGGAATTGAAGGGGTTCGAATTGCTATGAATTTGCTAATATGGGAGATGGGTTTCTATTCTGTCAATTGAAGAAACAAGAGCTTCTCTCGATCTGGAGTTAGGGTTTATCGAGATGGATAAGAAGAAATCACAAATATAGGGTTGTTTTTGAAATTGAGAAGTGGGTTTTGATTTTTGTGCTCAAGGAAATAGGAGATCGAGATTACAATGGAGATTCATGGGTCTGGTGCTGTGGTTCGAGATAGGTTGAATTACTGGACGGATTTGATCTGCAATTCGAATTGAGGGAGATTTGATGGAGTTGTCTGCTGTTGATATTCATGGAATGGTAAGATAGGTATCCTTGCAAAGTTGCAGCTGAGTACATGAATTTGCAGCTGCAGTTAGAGCTGAGATGCTATTGATAGAAGTATGAGATGCAGCTGTTGTGGTGATTGTCTGATGGAAGTTGGAACTGAGCTGAGATTGAGAAAGACATGTCTGAAACTGCAGGTGGTAGCTGGTGGAATTGCAGGTGCAGGCAGTGGAGCATACATTTGGGTTAGCAGTAAATGAAACTGCTGTTGTAAGGATTGTGCAGAAGCTGGTCATGGAGATTGTGGAGGTGTTGTTAGTGAATTGAGGCTGGTACTGGTGCTTGTTGTGAGATGTTGCTTTGAACTGAGGAAGGTTGTATTGCAGGTGGTCTGGTGTTTCTGGTGGTGTTTGAAGTTGGTCTGCAATGAGGGAGTGTTGGCTTGCTGCCATTGTTGAGCAGAGAACTGAGAATGATTGGATGATGAAGTCTGTTTCGGTGGTTGTGGTCTCAATAGGTGGAGATGCAGCTGTAGGTGTTATTGCTGTCAGGGTACAGGTTGAACATTGCAGCTGAGGTTGAGAAGAATGGGAAGAGGAATTACAAGGCTTGCAGGCTGTAGCACTGGTGGTTTAATATGAGGCAGATTCAGTACACTGTGGTGATGCTGCTGTGTGGTAATGCTGGTATGAAGGCATGAAGCAAATAAGTGAGAGCACAAGAAACTGAATTGTAGAGTGCAGGGATGTTAACTGCAATAAACTGCAATTGAGTTGCAGCTGCAATTGCAAACAAGGAGTATGGAAATAGTTTCAAGTTGATTCCTGCTGTGTAGGCTTGTGGATGAACTCAGGTAGTGGTGTTCTTTGTTGCTAAGTCTGAAATGGAGATGAGGTGATGTGTACTGATGGCAGGTTGAACTGATGGTGTTGATGCTGTTGAGCTCAGGCATTGGTGGATGAAATGCAGATTTGGAGATGGTTGAGCTGAAGGTTACAGGGCAGGATATTACAAACAGATGGTGCAACACAGGGCCATCATGGCTGAGGTTTAAATGGTGAAGAACAATGATAGTGCAGCTGAGGATATGGCCTGTGCAAATGGCCTTGGCCAATACCAACTCAGCCACTCAGATGAGTTAGTCGATCCGACTCAGACCTGACTCAGATGACTCGGCTGACTCTCTGACTCAGCTGACCCGGTGTTGACTCAGGTGATCCGAGTCGACTCACTTGACTTACCTGACCGATCTGACCCGTTTGACCGGTGACCGGGTTGACTTTGCCGGTCACCTGAGATACTTTCCGGCCAATTTCCGGCCATAATCCCAGTTTTCCGGCGACGATTTTTGGACATAATTTCACATGGGTATTTCTCACACATGGGCTTGGTGGACCACTTGGAGATGGGTTTTGAGAAGACCTAATATTGGAAGGAGTATCCTTTATGGAAATTGAGAAACATATAAAAAGAGAAGACTTTTACCTAATTGAGGATATCTTTTATTATCTTGTAATATTTTTGGCCTCTACTTTGTTTTCTAGGGTTTAGAAACCATGAAGTCTTTTCTCTTTCTTCTTGTTATGAACTCCATGAATATGAGCTAGAGTTTTCTTTTGGTTATGGATTAGTTGGATTTCCAAACATGAGTTTTTGTGCAATAAATTAGTTTTCTCTCATATTATCGTTTATGATTCACTATTAATATTGTTACATGATTTGAATGCGTATTTAGTCGAGTCGCGAATCGATTGAGTTTGCTTTCATCTTTATTGCTAGATTAGGGTTGTTATACGAAAAAGTGATAATTCCTGATTGCAAGTAGCATAAATAAGATTATAGTTTGTAGTGATATATTCTTATGATCTTATGTGAACCATAACCTTTGTTAAATTGGATTAGTGCTTTTACACGTTCGATTGCTTTGATTGGCCTGATTTCATAGTACTTAACGCATCTAGGGAATTAAACTTGATTAGTGCTTTTACACGTTAGGTTGTTCCTTTAGGTAGAATTCATATTTGCATCTTTTAATGTGTTTGTTGATGACAAGAGGAGATTAGCGGGATATTCTTGCGATCAAGGTATTCTAGGGCCTTTGATAAAAGTTGAGATTAAAATATCAATTCTAGTTATTGTGTTGAAAACATGTTTGTGATTGAAGACGAAATCCATGACCAATACTTTCTCATCCTTGATTTGCGTGTTTACTTTTTATTGTTTTGCTTTTTGTTTATTTTTATTTACACAATCAGAAAATCCCCCGTGTTACCTATAAGATACCGAAAAAATTTGACAACCTCTGTGGGAACGATCCTTTCTTGCCCTTGCTTCATTATATATTTTGAGTAGTAAGAAAGTGTAATAATCTTATTTCAGGTACCAATTTCTATGGACGGAGCATATTGGAACAACGGATATGGTTTTCAACAACCTCAACAATATGACAACTACCAATTCCATGGGTATAATCAAAACCAATTCATTGGTTATGACCAATATTCCATGGAACCTTATGGTTTTCCTCAACAACCTTATGGCGGGGAACAACCACAAGTATGGGAGGATTCTTATGCTCGTGAACAAAAAGTCTCTAACTTTATAGACAAAGTTTCCAACTTTTTACAAGAGGAATTTCAAAAAGCAAAAGAGACTACAAACGAGCAACTCCAAGAACTTCGTGACGGTATTGCAAGCTTGCGAAGAGGCATTGATCAATGCAAGGAAGATATGGATAATTCTAATGTGCATATGGTTTGTGATGAATATTTGATTGATGCTAATGTTGAAAAATGCCAATCCTTGGGCACTTTCGTTGATAATTGTGTAGTTAACTCAACTCTTGATCGTACTAATGATCATTCACCTATTCAAAAGGATGAGTTCGAGATTAGCAACACTAAATTCAGCGAGGACCAATCTTATGTTGACTATGATAGTGACGGTGATTATGATACATTGCTTGAAACAACTCATGGTGACATCCCCCGAGGAGTGTACAATGGAGTCTTTTTGGGATCAAGATGAAGACGAAGAGGAATATGTCGACACTTGTGTAGATTACTCAAGCATTGATCTTAATAATGATCAAGAGCCTATTCAAAGGGTGGAGCTTGAGGATGATGCATTTTCGAGTGTTCTAAAAAAGTTTCTTATAATAAAATTTGGATCCGCAAAAGAGTATGTGCCTTACAACAAAGAGGAGTGTGTTGAGAATGAGACAGGTTTGACCAATATTGTGGAAGACCCAATTGAGCTTGCAAATGATTGTAATGATGATGTTTATGTCGATACTTTGGTTAAGGCAGAAACGGATGAAGAATGGTTGCAAGGTTTGATAGAGGACCATGATATACAAGAGGTGAATTATTCACTTGAGTTTTTCAAGGATGAAGAGGATTCCGTAATACAAGAGATTGTGCAAGGTTTGTCTAACCCGTTGCCTATTGTTTCTTCTCCTTTACCTCTTATTGGTTTGAATGTATGTGCTTCGAGAATATTGTTGAATGACTTTGTTTCTCGTTTTCCGCCATTAGAGATACTTGATTCTCATACTATGCAGGTTTTGGAACAAGAAACCGTGGAGGTACCCGACCTCTATATTCTTTATACACTTCCGAGTGTGGACAAGAATAAGTGTGGGGGAAGCTTTTATTGGTTAATAGCTTCACTTTTGCTTTATTGTACTAATATTTGTGGGAAGCTAGTGTTTGCAAAACAGGTTCTATGGAAGGATCCTCAACTTTTCAGATTGTTGGTATATGGGGAATGAATCTTGCAAGGATATAGTCGGGCTGACGACTTTAAACCAAGCGCTACATGGGAGGCAACCCATAGGTTTTGTATCTCTTATCTTTTAATTTTTTCTTTTCTTGTTTTTATTTTTTCTTGTCGCATATTGTTTTATGATTTCCCACCTTGACTTTCTTTGGACGATTCAATTTACATTGAGGACAATGTAAAGTTTAAGTGTGGGGGAGTGGTTAAGCATTTGCGTTCTAAATTTTTCAAAATTTTCAACTTTTATGTAAATTAGTGAATAAAAAACTCCAACTTGTAGTTAGTTTAGAGTCACATAGTATACATGTCGCTAGGATTACATCGAGATTCTCATAAGAGTGACTGAACTTAGAGATGACAGAGAACATGATCGGGTTTCTTACTTGTATGAGAGTTAAAGTTGGATTTAACTATGCCAGTGGCAAATAAGGTGCAGACTGAATTCGGTATTAGAGTAGTGATCCCCTATAGTGGAGACTACCCATGTTACATAATGTGAGGCACCGACCTTCAATTCTTTGTACCTGTCTAAATTTGTGCTTTTAGAGTGTGTGTCACCGTACGTAAATTAGGGCAGAATGGTGAGCTGCCCAACCTCCCACCATAGAAGCACTATTTTGATCTCTTGAGTGTTATTTTTATCAATCATGATGGTGACATCGAATTGCTAACTTACATACCACTTGTAATCTTGTTCGCATTAGCACCATCCACCTTATCTCTCTACACCAACGGGTCCATAGAAACACCATCATCATCAACAAGAGGAGCATCACAAATTTGAAGGAAAGTTGAACACGTTCATGGTTTACAAGCAACGATGCGAGAATTGAGCAGATTTCAGATTCAAGTAAAGCAACAAAACAAGGACCAGAATTTTTATAAGTTGAAGACTATTGTACATGAGTGAAAATTATCAAGGATGAGAGTTCGAGAAGTTTATGATATCAAGACATATAAGTTGTGAAGAATCAAGCGGTAAAGTACTTACACCATGGCCTTTGTACTTACGTTTTTATTTTATTTGTATTTTACTTTCTCTTGTCTTAAAAAAAAAATTAAAATTAAAAAAAAAAAAAAAACGAAAATTAAAAAAAAAAAGACAAGACAAGAGAAAAATTTTAGGTTTGTTAATAGTTTTTATTATTTTGTTTTGTTTTTATTTTGTATTTGTTTTATTTCTTATTTCTATAAAAAAAAAAAAAAAAAAAAAAAAAAAAAAAAAAAAACAGAAAAAAAAAAAAAAAAAAACAGAAAAAAAAAAAAAAAAAGGAAAAAAAAAATATATATTCATTGTATCATATTTTGGGTTTGTATAGTTCGTTTTTAGTTTTGTATTCAATAAAGCCAATGGAAGAAGGAATATCTACAAAGAAGTTTCAAGCAATAAGGAATTAGGGGAAAGAATCATACTGTCAAGATTCTACGAAGTTCAAGAGTTATCATCAAGAGTTGAAGACCGAAGACGAAGATGAAGACACCGATAGAAGACCGAAGACGTTTCTATGGATGCTGTGAGAGTGGTGCTAGCTGCACGTGGAACGGATAACGAGGTAAGTAAGCATATTCCCACCTTCGTAAAGTGGTTGATTTCCTTTCTTAGAGATTGTCATAAAAATGGGTTTTCAAAATTATAAAAGATGTGGGTTTTCAAAATACTTCGGAGGGTTTTGCCTTCCTACCATTCAACGTGTCGCAGGATTCTCTCTTCATTCCTACCTGGACACATGTGTGACCCATAAAAAGCTGTTTATTATTGAGAGCAATTTCATAAAACCCTTTCTTGTGAGGCAGAGTCGAGACTTTTGATCACTCCGAACCCGAATTTCTTTCGAGAAGGGATGGTTATTTCTCTCTCAACTTTTAAGAATGAGATTGTGTTCATTTATGTGTCTAACTTCTTATGACTAGTGTGCAGAATCTCTATGTCTTCTTAGCGCGTTGGATACTATCATTACGGAGAACTAGTAAGTTGGAAAAATAGGTTTTGTGGGTATATCTCTAGTAAACCCTCACGAGACTATAACTCGTCCACTAGGGACACCTAGGGGTTTAAAGGCTTGTTATTTATGCTAAAAGTGACCGTAGCCTCGACGACACGGAGTTGTATGTATCTTTTGGAATTGTTTTGTTTGATTTGCTCGAGGACTAGCAAAGTCTAAGTGTGGGGGAATTTGATAGGTGTTGTAAAACACCTAATTTTATATCTATTGTTTATGCTTTCTTTGCGAGTTTCTTGTGAATTATGTATCTTACGCGTGTTTTTGAGTTATTAGGTACTCTTGAGTTATATGGAGGAAAAGAAGAATAAATCATCCAAAACCGAGCTGAAAGAGCAACAATGTCATTTCATGGGCGCACACTATCCAGAGCCTAGATAAGGTTAAGGGACAACTGTTAGGAGGAGTATTAAATGCAGCCAGCTGTGGTTAAGGGGTGACCACATGTTATAGGGCATCTACTGGGGTATCCCTTATCTGATGCAGAGGGGTGTCATTATCCATTGACTCATAACCTTACTAGATCGAGAGATGTCCTCTCATTCGGTTCATTTATGGAAGTTAGAGAAAGAAAAACAATGTCAACTCTGTAATCAAGAGAGGCTGATTGAATCCGAAATGGAGAGAAGAACAATCTGATGTCATGGAAGAAACTCAGGAGGAATTGAAGTTAGAGATTGAAGCAGACACGAACTAATGGTGATTAATGGCAGGAAAATGGAAGAGATTCATGGGTTCGAGTTCAGGTGAGATTCGATATCTCAGAATTGGTTTCTACTACAACTGGTGGTTATGTTCAACCAAGGAATTGAAGGGGTTCGAATTGCTATGAATCTGCTAATCTGGGAGATGGGTTTCTATTCTGTCAATTGAAGAAACTAGGGTTTCTCTCGATCTGGAGTTAGGGTTTATCGAGATGGATAAGAAGAAATCACAAATCTAGGGTTGTTGTTGAAATTGAGAAGTGGGTTTTGATGTTTGTGCTCAAGGAAATAGGAGATCGAGATTACAATGGAGATTCATGGGTCTGGTGCTGTGGTTCGAGATGGGTTGAATTACTGGACGGATTTGATCTGAAATTCGAATTGAGGGAGATTTGATGGAGTTGTCTGCTGTTGATATTCATGGAATGGTAAGATAGGTATCCTTGCAAAGTTGCAGCTGAGTACATGAATTTGCAAATTGCGAGTTAGATTTGAGATGCTATTGATAGAAGTATGAGATGCAATTTGTTGTGGTGATTGTCTGATGGAAGTTAGAACTGAGCTGAGATTGAGAAAGACATGTCTGAAACTGCAGGTGGTAGCTGGTGGAATTGCAGGTGCAGGCAGTGGAGCATACATTTGGGTTAGCAAAGCAAATGGCTGGCATTGTAAGGATTGTGCGGAAGGCTGGTCATGGAGATTGTGGAGGTGTTGTTAGTGAATTGAGGCTGGTACTGGTGCTTGTTGTGAGATGTTGCTTTGAACTGAGGAAGGCTGTATTGCAGGTGGTCTGGTGTTTCTGGTGGTGTTTGAAGTTGGTCTGCAATGATTGAGTATTGGCTTGCTGCCATTGTTGAGCAGAGAACTGAGAATGATTGGATGATGAAGTCTGTTTCGGTGGTTGTGGTCTCAATAGGTGGAGCTACAGCTGTAGGTGTTATTACTGCCAGGTACAGGTTGAATATTGCAGCTGAGGTTGAGAAGAATGGGAATAGGAATTACAAGGCTTGCAGGCTGTAGCACTGGTGGTTTAATATGAGGCACATTCAAGACAATCGTGGTGATCTTTCTTTGTGTGGTAATCTTTGGTATGAAGGCATGAAGCAAATAAGTGAGAGCACAAGGCGAATTGTAGAGTGCAGGGCTGTTAACTGCAATAAACTGCAATTGAGTTGCAGCTGCAATTGCAAACAAGGAGTATGGAAATAGTTTCAAGTTGATTCCTGCTGTGTAGGCTTGTGGATGAACTCAGGTAGTGGTGTTCTTTGTTGCTAAGTCTGAAATGGAGATGAGGTGATGTGTACTGATGGCAGGTTGAACTGATGGTGTTGATGCTGTTGAGCTCAGGCATTGGTGGATGAAATGCAGATTTGGAGATGGTTGAGCTGAAGGTTACAGGGCAGGATATTACAAACAGATGGTGCAACACATGGCCATCATGGCTGGGGTTTAAATGGTGAAGCACAATGATAGTGCAGCTGAGGATATGGCCTGTGCAAATGGCCTTGGCCAATACCAACTCAGCCACTCAGATGAGTTAGCTGATCCGACTCAGACCTGACTCAGATGACTCGGCTGACTCTCTGACTCAGCTGACCCGGTGTTGACTCAGGTGATCCGAGTCGACTCACTTGACTTACCTGACCGATCTGACCCATTTGACCGGTGACCGGGTTGACTTTGCCGGTCACCTGATATACTTTCCGGCCAATTTCCGGCCATAATCCCAGTTTTCCGGCGACGGTTTTTGGACATAATTTCACATGGGTATTTCTCACGCATGGGCTTGGTGGACCACTTGGAGATGGGTTTTGAGAAGACCTAATATTGGAAGGAGTATCCTTTATGGAAATTGAGAAACATATAAAAAGAGAAGACTTTTACCTAATTGAGGATATCTTTTATTATCTTGTAATCTTTTTGGCCTCTACTTTGTTTTCTAGGGTTTAGAAACCATGAAGTCTTTTCTCTTTCTTCTTGTTATGAACTCCATGAATATGAGCTAGAGTTTTCTTTTGGTTATGGATTAGTTGGATTTCCAAACATGAGTTTTTGTGCAATAAATTAGTTTTCTCTCATATTATCGTTTATGATTCACTATTAATATTGTTACATGATTTGAATGCGTGTTTAGTCGAGTCGCGAATCGATTGAGTTTGCTTTCATCTTTATTGCTAGATTAGGGTTGTTATACGAAAAAGTGATAATTCCTGATTGCAAGTAGCATAAATAAGATTATAGTTTGTAGTGATATATTCTTATGATCTTATGTGAACCATAACCTTTGTTAAATCGGATTAGTGCTTTTACACGTTCGATTGCTTTGATTGGCTTGATTTCATAGTACTTAACGCATCTAGGAAATTAAACTTGATTAGTGCTTTTACACGTTAGGTTGTTCCTTTAGATAGAATTCATATTCGCATCTTTTAATGTGTTTGTTGATGACAAGAGGAGATTAGCGGGATATTCTTGCGATCAAGGTATTCTAGGGCCTTTGATAAAAGTTGAGATTAAAATATCAATTCTAGTTATTGTGTTGAAAACATGTTTGTGATTGAAGACGAAATCCATGACCAATACTTTCTCATCCTTGATTTGCGTGTTTACTTTTTATTGTTTTGCTTTTTGTTTATTTTTATTTACACAATCAGAAAATCCCCCGTGTTACCTATAAGATACCGAAAAAATTTGACAACCTCTGTGGGAACGATCCTTTCTTGCCCTTGCTTCATTATATATTTTGAGTAGTAAGAAAGTGTAATTTATTTTTGACGCCTACGACAGCGATCAGTCCTGGGTTTTTCTGTATTTGCAGTTTTCCTCGTTAAAAAAATTCTGGTGTCTGTGTTATTTCTTTTCCGCATTATATTTTGTTATATAATTGAAATATCACAGGTTGTGCGTTAAGATCAATCAATTAAAATATCCGACCTTTGGTTGTTGATTTAAATTGATTGACACTAGAACATTGGTCTTTGGTACCGTTCAAGTTACTCCTCTTATATTCAATCAGGCTCGCAGATTTCTATTTGCTGATTGCGGATTGAATTAAGAGTTAGAGATATTAAACTCTTTGATATACTTTTCTCTAGATTGAGTCTGACTGTCTATTTGATTCTCTAGAAAGTATATTGGAGTAAGTCCTCTCAGATTACCAAATGAATTGTTGGGTGTGGTTGTTAGACCCCCTTATTTTCAGATATGCTGGTAGTTTTATGCAACATTGGTGTATGGAGTTACCGAATATAGTTTATCTATAGGATTTGTAAATTGACGTTACACTAGTTGGTAACTTGTTACGGTTTAGTGTGTTTGAACTCCCGGATTGAATTCAACCCTTGGATTTTACATATGAAGAATCATCATATTCATAATCTAATAAAGTAGACTTGCGAAAACATTTCATAGTCAAAAGAGAGTTCAAGACCGACCCCAGGATTGATCCTTTTGTAGGACCGATCCCAGGCCGATCTTGTATGACGTTTAATCCATATTCGCATTTTTGATATGCTTTGTGATTTAACAAACATCAAGATGTATAAAGATTGAACTTGGAATGTTCACATAATATCGATATAGTGCTAAACTCTTATTACTTAATATTTAAGTATTTTTCTTGATTCTTAAGGCGAGATCCCAAAACCGAAATATTTTGATATCTTTTAGATGGTGTTAGAACACTGCTCAGTCGAACTCACAAGTTTTTATATCTCAAGCTTGTTGTTAATCTTAGTTGATCAAAACTATATCTTGATTTCTAGCCTACGAAAGTCAAGTATCGGACTAGGTATACAAGTTAGTAGTTGAGTATCAGATATTATTGAATGACCCTCGAAAATTGAAGATCGTCGAAGACATTTGGAGAACTTTATCTACAAAGGTATGTGAAGACTGAACCATTATATTTACTCACATGCATCACCATTCTATCTATACGAGACTATGTCATACGACTAATAGTAGATTTAATATTGAAAAAATAATAGAGTCAAGCTTGTCTTGTTAAATATCTCGAAGTATGATTTAAGCAATGAATGTTCATTTTTCCTTAGCAATCTTAGTTCGAAATAATTTATTGTTGAAGAACTATCATTGTGTCATATGGATCATTTGAAAATTTCCCAAAAAATGATATTTATATATATGAAAAATGGGAATGTTTCAAACTACAAAAGAGAATATTTCAGAACTACTGAAATCTGGACTCAAGGTAGGTTGGCAAACCATATCGCAAACTTTAGATATCTGGTGTTTAAAAAACAAAAAGGTTGGTGAACCAGTTCGCAAACCATTGAGTTCTGAATGACATAGTTCACTAACCCAGTTCACGAACAATGGTGATTAGAATTGGTGTTATAGCCAAGGGTTCACGAACCGTAGACATCTGAGTTCAAAACGGAAGAACAGTTCACGAACCGTAACTCCCTGAATTCACGAACTAGCTAGCGGTTCAAAAAACGTTCCACCACCAACCGTCCCAGTGAATATTTGCAGATGCTCAATTTTTTTTTTTTTTTGATAAATTTGTTTAGCATTGATATGACTCCCATAAACACCTCAAATAAATCATTGATCACTAAAAAGAACCTTGTGTATGTGTATCATGATTAAAGTCTTAAGTGTTTAAATGAACACGAAATTGCTTAAAGGCATACTTATTTGCCAATAACTATCATTATACACGACTCATGTGTCGGGACCATAGTGTATATTCTTCTATGTATTTTCAAAACAAACTCGTCACATGCTTATTTGAAACCCTAACTAGAGTTTCATATAAACAGAGAAAATGTTTGCTTGAATCTAAAGTTATCTTAGCTTGAATTCTAAGTAACCCTCAGTCTTGAACATCTATAAATAGAGACACTCATTCAACTGGTAACTTAATCCGTGACACTTATTTGTCCTAATTGATTGTTAGAGTCTTCCTCTATTGACTTAGGTTTTCATTGAGAAACATAATTAGGTCTACAAATGAACGACTTCACTTTGGGATTCATGAATCCAGGTCCGACTATCTTTACCTTGATAGTTCGTGTATCCTTATCTTGTTCTTTATGTTATCGTGGTCTTAGTGATCTCTTTCAAGAGCGAGATAGATATATTTTGCAAAGTTCTCTTCATTTTAGACTTTATGATTCCTCAAGATAGATATCTGAAAACTATTCTTAATTGATTATTTCACGATTGCCTTGGGAGGTGGTTAAGAATCCAGGTTTCTCAGCTAACTGAGTGTAAGTGCTCTGGATTTGTGAGGTTTGCTAGATTTGTCTATTGCAAATAGATTTCCAAGTCGTGATGTTTGATCTAAAAGAAAATCAAATAGGCTTATCTGTTAGAGGCAGATTAGTATCAAAAGTCTTCACTTATGCTGAAGCAACTCGTAGGTTGTAAAGGACGTTAGCTAAGAGAATCAATTGCGTAGAGCCTTACGAGAGATGTAAGGAGAACGACTGTAGCTGAATTGCTTGAAGGATGAATTCAGTCTCAACTACGTTCCAGTCTGAAATCTAATAGTATGCTAGTGCATGTAGCGGCTTAATACAGTTCAGTGTTCAAATCTGGATGAGGTCTCAAGGTTTTTCTGCAGTTTCGGTTTTCTCGTTAACAAAACTATTGGTGTCTTGTGTTTTTTATTTTCCGCATTATATTGTTTATCTTTATAATAGGATTACACAAGTATTATGTATTCAATTCTAGTAGATATGTTCATATTAATGGTGATCGATTACGAGATTCGTTCTTGAAGAATTCGTATCTTGAAAGATAGATGACAAGTTTCATACTTGGAAGAATTCCAATTTGATTATTTGGATACGACTAGATTGATCTTGGATATTGATTTTTGAGATCATCCAAGTATTCTTCTTAACAATCAGGTTTACATAATCTTAAGTCTTTAACTTTCTAATTAAGAAGATATAGAGATATAAACTCCATATACATATTGTCAGGGATTATTAAGTTGATCTATTTGCAATTGTATTAGGTTGTCCATACATGTTGTCAAATGAAAAAGTTGGTGGTGTACTTGTTACCCTCTCTTTTTCAATTCGGATTTATTTGCTTACCATATCCCAGATATTTGAATATCTCTAGTTAATATATTAGTAAAGTATATGAATGTATGCTAGCTTATATTAGTTGTCAACTAAGAGCGATTTTGGTATGTGAGTTGTATCACAATTGGAATTTGTCAACATTATTTCTTAAGTATTAATGTGTTGATGGTGGCTTTTAACTTAGGGGTAAAGTCGTAAAACCCTAGTCAGACAGTGACGTAACAGAACTTGAGTAATAATGTCCAAACCAAGCACATTTATTGAACCCTTTAATTTGTCTGCGAGAAAATTACATGGTACCTTTTTTTTAATGCTAATTAGGGTTTCGACAAGCCAAAACCCTAATTCTCACACCGCACGTGCCAATGGCTCATCATGCCAGCCACATCCTACCGCGCCAAGGCATGCCAACCATGCTAGCCGCACCCTTGTGCCAATGGCAAACCATGTCAGCCATACCCACCACGCCAAGGCATGCCAACCATGCTAGCCGCACCTTTGTGCCAATGGCTCATCATGCCAGCCACATCCTACCGCGCCAAGGCATGCCAACCATGCTGGCCGCACCCTTGTGCCAATGTCAAACCATGCCAGCCACACCCACCGCGCCAAGGCATGCCAACCATGCTGGCCGCACCCTTGTGCCAATGGCTCATCATGCCAGCCACATCCTATCGCGCCAAGGCATGCCTGATGAGTGCCAAATATTGCATATTTCTACATCTATTTATTGGCATTTAACTCATCTTTTGTGCTCAGAAATCAGATATTATCCCAGATTCTGTGTTTTCTTTGTTTTCAAGAATAAATATTTGTACTAATTAATTTTGTGTTTTTAGGTATTAAATAAAGTTCGGAGAAATTGAGGAGCCAAAAGAGCAGAAAATTGGAGACGAGCGTCTATGGAGCAGAAAGCCAAAGCCCGCGCGCGCATCAGTTGCAACCCAACAAGGAGCAACCCATTTACAAGACATGGGCTTGAGCTATCCAAGACCCGGCCCATGACCCGGATCCGAGTCCATCCCTTCCGAGCCGTTAGATTTTCATCCTACGGTCGCATCACGCACGCATCGGAGTCACCCAGATCATACGGTCGCTCCGCCTTGCACATCAACTCCTGATGCTCCCGCTCAACACCACACGGCCCCTATATAATCTCCCATCACCAAAACCTAATCTCATTTCTCTTTTCTTCTTCACTCGACAGTGCAGAGCTCTCCATCCCTCTGCTCTTCATCCTCACCCGACACCACAGCCGCCTTAGCCCACACCAGCACCACCTTCTTCTCCCGACACCAGCAGAAGCTACCAGCCAACACCGCCACCTCTAGTTTCTCTCTATCTCCACCACAGCTTCTCCCAACCCTAGAAGCTGAGCTCGAGACAGATAGAACTAGGGTTTCATACCAACAGCGTATAGGGGGCTTGCAGAGGCGAATTAGCAAAGGGGACAAGCGATTCAAAGAGTATGGGCGATTGGGTTTGTTTTTAATTTCTGTTTTGAGGAGAATTAGGGTTTTGAGTTGCATGTATAAATAGGAAGAGTCTGTGGATGTTAAAAGGTATGCCTGGGCTAGCCAGAGCACCAACTTAGTTTTATTTGTGTTATATTGTCTTTGTAATGTTCTAATTTAATTTTCCAGGGTGTTAATGAAACCCCTGATTCTTCTGTCAAGCATGTTTATCCTTGGTTGTGTTTTTGCTGAATTATATTATGCTAGGATTAGTAAGTGATTGAGGAAGCTTATAAGCCTGTGATGAGTTGTACTGTAAGAAGACAGCTCATACTAGGGGTTAGTTAGCAAAATCAGTTAACAAACATCCATTTTAGACCTTCAAGGGAAGGCACGAGAACATAGCTTAGGTTACATTGCCTTAGCATAAGATCAGGTGGTGGAATCGATCACCCTGGTGCCCTACAATCAACAGTTTACAACTTCTTTTGTTCAATTGTTGCCTTAGTTAGAGTCACAACTCCAATTTAGTCGTATCGACAACCCAAATATTTGTGATACTTGTTAGAAATCAGTTAGGAAGCCCTTGATCAACTCTACAGCACCCCATTTCTCTGTGGGATCGACCCGTATTTGCCCTGTTTTATATTGTAGACACCGTGCACTTGCGGTATTACAAGTAGGCTAAAATAAACCCCATTCCCAAGCCTACCAAGTTTTTGGCGCCGCTGCCGGGGACTTGGCGTGTGCTGTGTTGATTATTGTCTTTCTTCAATAAATTTTCACCCCTGTATATATGTTTGCATTGTAGTTTTTGCCCTTAATTAGTGTAACTTAGCTTATTATATCATTGCATTTAGCTGTTAGTTTTCTTCTTTTGCATTCTTGCATCTTCCATCGCATATCTGTATCATCTTAGAGTCTCTTACTTGTAGCTTAGTTGTAATTTTTAGCATGTCACTTGCATATTAGTTTCATTACTTCTCTGATTAGTGTAACCTAGCTGTAGTTTTCCATTTTTTTTTGCATCTGTTCATTGCATTTTCAGTTAGCCTACCGTAGTTGCATTTTCTTAGTGCTTATTGCTAGTTTGCATAACATCTTTGCATAGTTGCATCATTCTCTCTGTGACTTAGCTTACAACATCTCAGCTGTGCATTGCATTCAATATCTCATTTAGCAATTGGCCTGAGCTGTCACCACTCAGCTGCATTACACATCCATGCGATTAATTGCTGAACCCCTTCTCTGTGATAGCTGAAACTTGCAGTGGTATGTGTCACTTACACTGCAATATTGTAGTTTTGTTTGCTTAACTCATAGCTCTCAGCATATCATCACCCTGCAAAACTCCAATCCATCACCTCCGCATATCATATCTCTCATTGTGCAGATTGTTGAACTTTGCAGTGCTATACTCTCTTTGTTTTAACCTGCACATCCTAGAGAACTAAAACTCTCTCTTGAGTAAACAGGTACCTACTATGCTGATGTCTTCTTTGAGCAGTGAGCCAACCCAAGGAAGGCAAGGAACAAGCAGCGAGGACTTGAGGTTAGCTTTGTGAATGAGCTATAAGTGAACTTTGATTTCTGCTTTGTGATTTTTGAACCTTGTATCGCCCGTGAATGAACCGTGAATGAGATGTAAATGAACGATGATATCCCCTTTGAACTGTATAGCCTTGCATGCATGACAGAGTAGCCACCATGCTAGGTTACCATCTCGATTGTCTCGTGAACTAATTGCTTGCATATCTCAGTGACACTTGAGCAATTTTGAAAACCTGAAATCTGTGCTTGTATGTTCTGTGACCTTAGCTTCCATCTGCTCTGAGCCGAACTCCATCCCCTGAAGCTGTGAGTTGAGCTGCAGCTTGGATAGACAATCTAGCTGCAGCCCTAGTGATACCAATTGCGACAGCTCACCTCATCTGCCATGTGCCTTGTGTGAGACCTTGTAAGCTTGCTATCAGCTGAGCTAAGTTGCTCTGACCCCTTGCATGCTCTACCCAGCCTGAAAGCCCTGTGCACATCACCCTGAATTTTTGCTTTTTCTTGTGCACTGTCACATTGTGCATTGCATTTGAAGACCGAAGATTGAAGGCGCATGTTTCTTTGAACCTTGTACTTAGAGATCATCGTAAAAAGATTCTTTTTTGTCCACACTTCGTGAATGAACTGTGAATGAGATGTAAATGAAGGCGATGATATTCTTTCTGCACTTAGGGATGAGAATGCGTTCTTCGACTTTACTAGTATAGCCTTGCATGACTCTTTTACACTCACGAGTTGGAGAAGGTTTGTGGGTAGCCGAGACCATCACCACTAGGGACACCTAGGGGTTTAAAGGCTTAGGTTACCATCTCGCATATTTATACACCTTTTATTGGCATTTTACTCATCTTTTGCGCTTAGAAATCGAGATTATACCTTAGACCCATTCCTTCCATTGCTACACTCCTCCATCCCCCTTCACCCGACCAAAGACCTTCCCTCTACCATGCTCTCATCACCACCAACTCCATCCCTTTATTTTAGTTTATTAACCTAGAGAGACTAAATTAAAGATGATAGCTAAAACTAGGGTGAGTTGAGACGTGGGTTTGAGCGTTGCTTGGATAGACAATCTAGTTGCAGCCCATGTGTTCTTCAAGTGATTAATTAGTTTTTCTCGACTCACCTCAAGCTCATCAATGCCATGTGCCTTGTGTGAGACCTTGTAAGACCTCTTCCTTAGTTGTTATAAGAACAAGATTAACATCATGAGTTCAAGTGGTGGAATCGAAAATGAGCTAAGTCACAACTAAAAATCTCGGCAGCACTGTCCCCGATTGAAGTCGCTTGCATGCTCTACCCTTGCGTCTCTGGATAGACGCCGTGAAAGCCACACTTAGTGCACATCACCACTGAATTTTTGCTTTTTCTTGTGCCTTGTGTGAGACTGTTGCCCGGCTGACCCCTTGCATTCTCCGTGCATTGCTATTCTGTGCATTGCTATTCTGTGCCTTACCTTACATTGCTCTGTGCTTAGCTCCAGCCCCTGTAGCTATTGAGTTGAGCTATAGCTTGGATAGCCAAGTTAGATACAAAGCCAAACTGAAACTGTTAAGGTCAACTGAGTAAGTTAACATCAACCAACCCAGTTGACCGTACATGTGCTGTCAACTGTGCTGTAATGTGTTCAAATGTTGCATCTGCTGACCCTGTGAACTTTAGATGTTGTAAATTGTATGCCATGCTCACATGAGAAATCATTTCTTGCTGTAATTGCAACCGCAAACCTCTTTGAGAGACCTTGCCAAACCAATCTGTCTTACATTTTTTTGGGCATCAACCTGTTGACAAACCTTGTCAACTGATCTGGGTGACTCTGTCAACCCTGCTACCACTGTGCCTCTTAACAAGTGCCCTGTGATAGTGCATCTGCCATTGCATGAGTGCATCTGTGACCTCACAACCCCTAAATATCTGCATACATGTGCATGACATCTGAAAATTGAAGTCAACTAACCCAGTTGACACTCTCTGTGGCATGTCAAAGTGATGTAAAGTGCTTAAATTGATCATCTACTCATTTGTTGCACCGGCCCGGCATCTTTGCACATTTTTGATTAGTGAAACCTTGAATAGCATGTTGACCTGCTGAAATCTTGAGCTCTCCTGTGCTTTGTGCATCACTGCTCTGTGCATTATTACTTGAATAAAACTCTTCATCTGCTGCATTTGTGAATTGATATTAGCATGGTGTGTGTGATCTCGTGCCCCTGCACATAGCCAACCTGTGCATAAGCTCTTTACATAACCTGGGCTGCAAACAAACTGAAGCCCACACAACTTGGTCTGCACATAACCAGTGCCAACAGCAGAAGCCCACTTAAACCAAAACTGAGCCCACAACAGCTGGGCTTTGCATAACAACTAGGCTGTGCATCTTTCCATAACCTTTGGGTTGTGCATTTCCATAACTTGGGATGCACATTTGCATCAACACCAAGCACCCCTGTGGGCTTAGCTTCCCTGTTTTGAGACATCATTGGTTATACATGCTTGATGTGTGCTAAGCTATGCTTCTTTTTGAGTTCAAATTGAGTTGCTAGATCATGTCAGGATTTTGGTCTGCAACTGGGAATGAAAACAAATCCATCAGAGAACTTGCTTACGGGCATGATTCATGTTATGAAACCCCCACAGACCATAGTGATTTTAGGGAATATTATGAACCTTCTCATGGGCCTGACCTTGAATACTCATACCCTAATCATTATGACCACATGTATCATCAACCACCATGGGAGGTTGAACAATTTTATACTCCCCCAACCCCTTGTATGCAAGTCACTAATGGAAAAGCTCATAGAGCAAAACAAGGATATACTTGGATGGAAAATGCATGATCATCCCTTCTCTAGTGAACCATGTGCACAACCATGTAATGATCATTCATATGAAACATGCATACCCACTAGTGAAGACTCCCCTTCACTTGAGCAGACTCACTATGATTCTTCAAATGAATCGATTCAAGTACAAAATGAAGAATGGAGGGAAGTTCATGATATGATGTTTGTTATCTCTGATAATTTTGAAAATAGTGTTTCTATTCCTACTCATACAATTAACACTGAATATGAACCTAATCTAGAGGTAAATGAGTACACTAGAAATGCTACAATTTTGAATAGGGAAACGCATTTTTGTTATGATGATGATGATGATGAATATGATATGTTAGAAGAGCATGTGCATGCTGAAAATATGGTGGAATCTTTGGGTTCAGAGACGTTAGGCGTCTCTTCTGTGAACCCTATGAATGATACTTATTCTAACATTCATACATGTGATGTTAACTCGAGTTTGGGTTTGTGAAATTCTTGGTGAAAGTGAGCATGCTACACAACTTGTTTGTGACTTAAGAAAGGATGAATCTTCGTTGACACTAATGTTCTTTTGGATCATGATATTATTTTTGTGTCGATTCCCTGCCCATGTCACAATATGTTGCCTCCTCGATGATTATGACATGGAGATTGATGAATTGTTCTATGCAAGTGAGCATGATTTACCTTTGTCTGACTTTAGAAAAGTGTGTGATGGTGCAAATGATCTTATACATGAAAACGACTTAGATGCACCTAATCTCTCTCCTAAGGCACAGATTGAAACTCCTCCACCAAACCTAGGTGTAGTTTGTAACAAAATTGCAAAACCAACTTTTCTGAAAATGCCTAATTTAGGCCTAGAGCTTTGTGCTTCCCAAGTCCTCTTGGACTATTTTGCATCAAAGTATAACACCTTTAAGGAGCCACAGTTGGAATATGTATATCTGCCTGTTCTTAGCAAAACTCATTTTGAGTTAGACCTTTTGCATGATGTACCTTTAAAATTGCAAGATTTTGTGCTCAAGAACACATCTGTTGACAAGTTTAGGTTTGGGGGTAACTTGTTCACGTATGCAATCTTTCCTGCACTCTCATGTTATATTTGTGTAAGGCTGTTGATGTCTCTGCGTAGCGTCTTTTGGGTTGATCCTCAACTCTTTAGATTGTTGGTGTATGGTGAATTTTCATTGTATATAATCCAGTAGGACTTGTTAAATTTTATTTTCTTGAATCGGTTGAGTCTTCTTGTGCATATATTGTGCTAATCCGATATGATCTCCACTGAGAATGTTGGATTCTAGCCTTGACAAATGAAGCTCTAACCTTGCTCCCGCCGACATCCGGTAATCTCTTCCCTTTTCTCTTATCAGCATAGTTCTCATGGTATGTGAGTGTTTATTATCTGTTGAAACATTGAGGACAATGTTTGATTTAGGTTTGGGGGTGCATTTGCATATAGAGTTTTTAGTCTTTTATTAAAAAAAAAAAAAAAAAAAAAAAAATTCAAAAATTTTCAAAACTCTTTGTAAATACTTGCATAAAAACCTCCAACTTTTAGAGATTTTAGAGTCACTAGCATGCTTCTAGCTATGTTTACATAGAGAGTCTGACCGAAATAACAAGAACTTGGAAGTACTGGAGAACACAATCGGGTTTCTTAGTTGATTAGAGCGTTAAAGTTGGATTTAACCCTACCGGAGGGCGAATTAGGTGTTGTTTAGATATTCGGTAGTAGAATTGTGATCACCCATCGTGGAGACTACCCATTTTACATCAAGCGAGGCACCGACCTTCAGTTTTTGTGACTTTCTAGAAAAGCTATTAGAGTGTGTGTCACCGTACGTCAATTCCGGGTAGGAATGGTGAGCTACCCAACTTCGCACCACTTTCAAAGACTACTTTTGATCTCTTTAGTGATAATTTCGTCAATCATGAGGGTGACGTTTAAAGATGAAAACTCCTTCTAAATATCGATTTGCAGTTAGCATCACTCTCTCTCCCTCTCAACAACATCAACAGATTCATAGAAACACATCATCGTCAGCAAAGCGGAGCATCATCAGAATATTTGAAGAAAAGTTGAAATAGTCCAAGGTTTACGTGCAACAAAGAAAAGAAAATAGGATGAGAATTAATGAAGTTTGTGAAAAATTGAGTTTTATTGTTATTTTCATTTCAATTCCAAAAAAAAAAAAAAAAAAAAAAAAAAATGCTCGTCAAGTTTTTGTGAAGTTCAGAAGTTCGTCATCAACATTTGAAGACCGAAGATTGAAGACGTTTCTATGAATGCTGAGAGAGTGATATTAATTGCCGATCGGGTGAAAAGGTAAGTGAGTACTCCCATCCTTGCTAATGGTTGATTTCCTTTCTTAGAGATCATCAGAAAAGATTCTTTTTGTCCACAACTCGTGGAGTCTCCAGTAAATTATTTCGGAAGGTTATCCTTCTTACCTACAACGTGTGCGGGATTTCTCTCTTTATTCCCGCTGCACACATGAGAGACTAAAAAAAGCGATCTTTTTGAGTGCAATTATCATAAAACCCTATTAGTGAGGCGAAGTCGAGGCTTATGATCACAATCGAATCCGAATTCTTTCATATGGTATGGTTACTTCTCGCTCAAAGACTTAAGGATGAGAATGCGTTCTTTGGTAGTTCTAACTTCGTGTTACTAGCATGCAGAAACTCTATGTCCTCATAGCTCCTTGGATGCTTGAGACTCTTTTACACTCGAAGTTGGAGAAGGTTTTGTGGGTACACCTCGGTAAACCCTCACGAGACTACAACTCGTCCACTAGGGACACCTAGGGGTTTAAAGGCTTAGTGCATACGCTAAATGCATTCGAGAGACCAGCGACAGTGGTATAGTTAGGATTTCTTAATTTCTGTTTCACTTGAGGACAAGTAAAATTCAGGTTTGGGGGTATTTGATGAGTGCCAAATATTGCATATTTCTACATCTATTTATTGGCATTTAACTCATCTTTTGTGCTCAGAAATCAGATATTATCCCAGATTCTGTGTTTTCTTTGTTTTCAAGAATAAATATTTGTACTAATTAATTTTGTGTTTTTAGGTATTAAATAAAGTTCGGAGAAATTGAGGAGCCAAAAGAGCAGAAAATTGGAGACGAGCGTCTATGGAGCAGAAAGCCAAAGCCCGCGCGCGCATCAGTTGCAACCCAACAAGGAGCAACCCATTTACAAGACATGGGCTTGAGCTATCCAAGACCCGGCCCATGACCGGATCCGAGTCCATCCCTTCCGAGCCGTTAGATTTTCATCCTACGGTCGCATCACGCACGCATCGGAGTCACCAGATCATACGGTCGCTCCGCCTTGCACATCAACTCCTGATGCTCCCGCTCAACACCACAGCCCCTATATAATCTCCCATCACCAAAACCTAATCTCATTTCTCTTTTCTTCTTCACCCGACAGTGCAGAGCTCTCAATCCCTCTGCTCTTCATCCTCACCCGACACCACAGCCCGCCTTAGCCCACACAGCACCACCTTCTTCTCCCGACACCAGCGAAGCTACCAGCCAACACCGCCACCTCTAGTTTCTCTCTATCTCCACCACAGCTTCTCCCAACCCTAGAAGCTGAGCTCGAGACAGATAGAACTATGGTTTCATACCAACAGCGTATAGGGGGCTTGCAGAGGCGAATTAGCAGAGGGGACAAGCGATTCAGAGAGTATGGGCGATTGGGTTTGTTTTTAATTTCTGTTTTGAGGAGAATTAGGGTTTTGAGTTGCATGTATAAATAGGAAGAGTCTGTGGATGTTAAAAGGTATGCCTGGGCTAGCAGAGAGCACCAACTTAGTTTTATTTGTGTTATATTGTCTTTGTAATGTTCTAATTTAATTTTCCAGGGTGTTAATGAAACCCCTGATTCTTCTGTCAAGCATGTTTATCCTTGGTTGTGTTTTTGCTGAATTATATTATGCTAAGATTAGTAAGTAATTGAGGAAGCTTATAATCATGTGATGAGATGTACTGTAAGAAGACAGCTCATACTAGGGGTTAGTTAGCAAAATCAGTTAACAAACATCCATTTTAGACCTTCAAGGGAAGGCACAAGAACATAGCTTAGGTTACATTGCCTTAGCATAAGATCAGGTGGTGGAATCGATCAC
The DNA here is from genome assembly GCA_023531295.1 of Papaver armeniacum. Classification (NCBI taxonomy): domain Eukaryota; kingdom Viridiplantae; phylum Streptophyta; class Magnoliopsida; order Ranunculales; family Papaveraceae; genus Papaver; species Papaver armeniacum. Next base: position 36,922 of record JAJJWW010007595.1, read on the forward strand.
CCTGGTGCCCTACAATCAACAGTTTACAACTTCTTTTGTTCAATTGTTGCCTTAGTTAGAGTCACAACTCCAATTTAGTCGTATCGACACAATACCAAAACATCTCTGTCACTTCTTAGAAATCAGTAGAGTAAAGCTTTAGATCAATATTACACACACCATTTCTCTGTGGGATCGACCCGTATTTGCCCTGTTTTACATTGTAGACACCGTGCACTTGTGGTTTAACATGTAGGCATAACAATAAACCCCTTTCCCAAGCCTACCAATGCCAACCATGCTAGCCGCACCCTTGTGCCGATGGAAAACCATGCCAGCCACACCCACCGCGCCAAGGCATGCCAACCATGCTAGCCGCACCCTTGTGCCAATGGCAAACCATGCCAGCCACACCCACCGCGCCAAGGAGTGCCAACCATATATGCTAGCCGCGCCATGTGCCAATGGCATGCCAAACCCTTGGCCCCACCATGCCAAGCCAAACCGCACCTTGCCTTGGCCCTAGCCATGCTAGCCGCACCTACCAAACCCTTGTCCCCACATGCCAAGACAAACCGCACCTTGCCTTGGCCCTAACCATGCTAGCCGCGCCATGTGCCAACGACATGCCAAACCCTTGGCCCCACCATGCCAAGCCAAACCGCACCTTTACTTGGCCCTAGCTGATGAATGCCAAATAGTGCATATTTATACACCTTTTTATTGGCTTTTTACTCATCTTTTGCGCTTAGAAATCAGATATTATCCCAGATTCTGTGTTTTCTTTGTTTTCAAGAATAAATATTTGTATTAATTAATTTTGTGTTTTTAGGTAATAAATAAAGCTCGGAGAAATTGAGGAGCCAAAAGAGCGAAGACTCAGAGGCAAGTGTCTATGGAGCAGAAAGCCGAAGCCCGCGCGCGCAATAGTTGCAACCCAACAAGTAGCAACTCATCTACAAGACATGGGCTAGAGTTACCAATGACCCGGATCCGAACCCGCTCATCCCGAGCCGTTAAGATCTTCACTCGCCACATCCTACGCTCGCTCGGCCTTGCACATCAACGTTTGATGCTCTCGCTCACAGCGAGAATCACCCGCTTACATCCCGAGCCGTTCGAGATCTCTCCCACGCATCCGACGCTCGCTGCACACCTCACATCATCCTTTGCTAGGCCCGCCTCACACCAAAACCACCAACACCCTATACCCCCCACGACCAAACCCTATTCTCTTCTTCACCTTCTCTTTCTTCTCCCGACAGAGCAGAGCTCTGCTCTTCTTCTCTACCACCTCCATACCCTGACAGAGCCACCTTCGCCACCACCCTATCCCCCTGTCAACACCACCTCCATCATCACCTTCCCGACATCAAACAACAACTCCAGTGAGCCACCTACGCCTCATCTCTAACCCTAGATATCTCTTTCTTAGTTTCTACCAACCCTAGAAACTAAATCGAGATAACTAGAGCTAGGGTTCACAACAAGCGATGCATGGATGATTTGACAAGAGAATAGCTCGATTCAGAGGCAATCAGAGTATGGGTTTGATTTATTTTTCAATTAATTTCTATTTTAAAAATAAATTAGGGTTTGAAGTTTTGGGTATTTGGGCATGTATAAATAGAATGGAACTTTGGATGTTAGAGGCATGCCTGGGCTAGCCAGTGCGTCAATTTAGTTTCAATTTGTAGTTTAATTGCATCTTAATTATGTTTTAATTCCATCAGCCAGAGTGTTTGATGAAACCCCTGTTCTTATGTTGAGTTCTCATGTCAAAATTGGTGTCTTATTGTGCTTAATTAAGAAGAGTGATTTTATCTTTGTATGGATCAATTGCATTTGTGATAGTTTGACTTGTGATAAGACAAACTATACTAGGAATGAAGTAGAGACAACAGTTGAATTACTTAGGAGTAATTAGTTAGCCAACAAACCTAATGAGCTTGTGATAATTTGTATTGTGAAAAGACAAGTTATACTAGGAGTGAGTTAGGATAGTTGCTGAAAAACTCCTCCACCTGAGGCCTTCAAAGGGAGGTATAAGACATGAATGGAGTATGTTAGCCTTAGCATAGAATATGAGGTGAAGTCTAACAACCCCGGTAGCTTCCCATTAGTTATAACTTATTTTTCTTTTCCTTAGTTTAGAGTCACAAAACAGCTCAGTCGCATCGACAACATACCAATATTGTGTTACATTTCATAGAAATTCAGTTTAGGCAAACCTTAGATCAACATCAGCACCTCCTCGTCTCTGTGGTTCGACCCGTACTTGCCACGTCTCCGATAGACGCCGTGCACTTGCGGTTATCACTCGTAGGCATAAATATCAACCCATTTCCAGGCCTACCACTAGCCATGCTAGCCGCACCTACCAAACCCCTGGCCCCACATGCCAAGCCAAACCGCACCTTGCGTTGGCCCTAGCCATGATAGCCGCGCCATGTGCCAACGACATGCCAAACTCTTGGCCCCACCATGCCAAGCCAAACCGCACCTTTCCTTGGCCCTATCCATGCTAGCCGCGCCGTGTGACAACGGCATGCCAAACCCTTGGCCCCACCATGCCAAGCCAAGCGGCACCTTGCCTTGGCCCTAGCCATGCTAGCCGCACCTACCAAACCCTTGGCCCCACCATGTCAAGCCAAACCGCACCTTGCGTTGGCCCTAGCCATGCTAGCCGCGCCATGTGCCAACGGCATGCCAAACCCTTGGCCCCACCATGCCAAGCCAAGCCGCACCTTGCCTTGGCCCTAGCCATGCTAGCCGCACTATGTGCCAACGGTATGCCAAGCCCTTGGCCCCACCATGCCAAGCCAAACCGCACCTTGCCTTGGCTCTAGCCATGCTAGCCGCACCATGTGCCAACGGCATGCTAAGCCCTTTGCCCCACCATGCCAAACACACCTAGCCACGCCACCATGCTAGCCTTCCCTACGCGGCTGCCAAAACGAAGGCGTGCGACAATCAACGGTCCCCCTTCAATCCCAGGAGCAAATCCTAGCCATCCAAGGTTACCAGACAACGCATGGTAACCTTTGGCTCGAAAACCTAAGTTTGGCCACACCAAACCATGCTATGCCAACGGCATGCCAACCTAGCCGCGCCACTATGCTGGCCTTCCCTACACGGCTACCAAGACGAAGGCGTGCGACAATCAACGGTCGCCCTTCAATCCCAGGAGAAAATCCTAGCCGTCCAAGGTTACCAGACAACGCATGGTAACCTTTGACCCAAAACCCTAGTTTGTCCACGCCAAACCGCGCCAAGGCACGCCATGCCAACGGCATGCCAACCTTGCCGTGCCACCATGCTGGCCTTCCCTATGCGGCTACCAAAACGAAGGCGTACGACAATCAACGGTCCCCCTTCAATCCCAGGAGAAAATCCCAGCCATCCAAGGTTACCAGACAACGCATGGTAACCTTTGGCCCGAAAACCTAAGTTTGGTCACACCAAACCATGCCATGCCAACGGCATGCCAACCTAGCCGCGCCACCATGCTGGCCTTTCCTACACGGCTACCAAAACGAAGGCGTGCGACAATCAACGGTCGTCCTTCAATCCCAGGAGAAAATCCTAGCCGTCCAAGGTTACCAGACAACACATGGTAACCTTTGACCCAAAACCCTAGTTTGTCCACGCCAAACCGCGCCAAGGCACGCCATGCCAACCTTGTCGCGCCACATGATGGCCTTCCCTATACGGCCACCAAAACGAAAGCGTGCAACGATCAACGGCTACCTTTCGTCTTAAGATGCAAAATCTCGACCGTCGAAGGTCACCAAGCTAGCAAGTCTCCTTAGCATGACTTGCCAGGCAACAACAATATGCTACATGTTTTCCACAAAAACATTCGAGACATCAACACATATCACAAACTGGGGGATCCTCTTTGGGTATTGGTTTGGTGGTTCACAGCGTGCGGCGTACACTACGCCCGTCATAAGGAAGTGTCATAAGGATGAGGCGGTTAGTAAATACAGGGAGTTAATGGTGAAACATTCTTTTTATGGAACATCAATTCCATGCGTTAACGATTTTATGGAACATCAATTCCATACGTTAACAGTTTTATGGAACATCAATTCCATGCGTTAACGTTACCACCTCCTCCCATTTACTCACCCATTTTTCCATTCCTTAATGAGACCAGAGTACGTTTCACTTCGACTTGTATAAATAGGACTTACCTATTTCCATCGAACAACAAGTTCAGTCAGGAGCATACACCACTCAGAAAACGTTTGCTAACTTTACCATCTGTTAGCTTCCCACTTTCTGATACAAGTCGTAACACAACTACTCTTCCAGAATCAACTATTCTGGTCTCATCACTTGCCTTGCTTCCCTCCCCAAAACCAACCCATTCTCCTCCACTTTGTGACCGAAACAAGTCTGGAACGGCCATTTCTTGGTTTAGGCCGGACTTGTACAGATTGATCTCTCGAATCTAAAGTACTCCCTTGATGTACATTGTTTAGGGTTTAAATTCGTTTCTCACCCACACACCGAAATTACCGAAATCAGCAGAAACCATTTTCACCCACAAACATAATGAATTTGGTAATTCCTTGTTTTCCAAACAAGCCTTGGTCATAACACTATAAATAGTGGAGCTTGTATTCTTACAACTCATCTTGTGCATACTACCCAGCCGTTTGTGTGGGAAGCCCACCCGTTGATGGAGGACAGTAATTTAATTAGGTGAAATCTCTTGTGTGGCCTTTGTTTAAAGTCTTCTTTTGGATCATAAAATTTTAGTAGTACCATTGGTGGTAATCTAAATCCTATTATTATTATAAAATTTTCGATTATTGATTCTATTGAATAACGGTGTAGTTATCCTTGATTTATCAAACTTGTTAATCCTATGGTCCTTCTCTTATGATATGATGCCACTCAAGTTTGTTGAGGATTAACTATTTCATATCTATTTGATTCGAGATATGAAGATAAGATTAGAGATCATCCAACATTAACAGACTTCGTTCTGTGTATGATCGATCATTCGTAGGAATCAAGTTATTTGTGCAGGTGATACTTTGAAGATTGAAGACTAAAAAACTTTTTGTTTTTGGTATTCTAATCTTTGGATACTTCTTGCGTACTAAATTTTCTGGGATCTAACAAGCTGTTTATTTCATAAACGCTGTACTTGTGGAAAATATCAAGAAAACTGGTAGTGGATTTTCCTCGTCGAATTGTTTGACTAGATCTTGCTAACTTTTATAGATCTTTTGACCAAAGCAGTTCACATTGATTAAACAAAATTTTATACTCAACTATATGTCTAATTTTCTGAGGTTTGGACGATACACGGTGAGGTGATTACTGAAATATTGTAGTCCCTTACTTTTTTTGGGTTACGATCCAAAGATGTTGAGATAATGTAAGTCTTCATGGCAGGTGAATTTACTTGAAAAAGTGAACTCTATCCGGAGATTCATATGCATAGACCAGATTGGTTGTAGGTCCATGGATATTGAAGGAACTGAGTAACTACGGGTAGTTTACTTGGTCTGAGTTATACGAAGTTTCTAACGACTTAATTTTGAGAATATTCATAAATGGATTAGGTCTCGGGGTTTTATGCCTTGCAGTTTTCCTCGTTAACAAAATATTGTGTGTTGTGTGATTTACTTTATTTTCGCATTATATTGCTTGTTTTTATAATTAAAGTAAATAAACTTGTATGTTAATTAAACTTGGTGCAATCTCATATATTGGTTCAGTCACGAACTAAAGTTATTTACCAAGTTACATCTTGTTAAAGAAATATTTGACAATTATTGTTTTTGTAAGATTACACAAGGTGTGTCTGTAGTATGTTGATGCGAAAAAATTATGATGTACTTGGTACCCTCGTCGTTTCACTAGGTATACATACTAGATATGCATACTCTAAGCAGTTCGTGTACTTTTTCCTTATTATTAGTTTTCAGAACTATGTCAAATATGACATGGTATACACACTCCTTGGCAGTTTATATACTTAATTCTTGAAAGAAAAGGCTATAGAACTATGTCTAATATGACATGGTATGCATACGTGATATACATACCGTAAACAATTTGTGAACTTTTGTTTCTCATAATATTATTCAGAAACATTCCCAATAGCCATATGTATACATACTAAGCATGCAAACCTAAAATAGTTCGTGAACTATAAGCTGCGAAATATTTCAAAGATGAATTTAAACAAAAATAGTTTATGAACAAAAATTGGTCTCGACGAAGATTGCTAAATATCTATGAATAACCATTGCTTGAACCATATTTCGAGAGTTTACAAAAGACAAGTTTGAACTCAAAATTTCTTCTTTACAATGTTTAATCTATTAAAATCATACGACATGTCTCATAAGATAGAATGGTAGATGCTTTATAAATAATAGACTCTTTAGGGTGAACGGTGAAACGAATATCGAATACTATGACAACGAAGATAAAAGGGCCCTTCCTACGAAGATAATATTTTAATACTTGGGCTTAAAATCATCTTTTCTAATTGTTTCCTCAAAAAATATGTAAATAGAATAAATAAAAAAAGTTCATAGACAAGAGGATTACTCTTTTTTCCCAATTGTGTTTATGTTAACAGATAAATCCTTTCTTCTTCTTTTTTTATCTAAAACGGAGAACTTAGAAAAAGTTACCCAAATATTTCCAACCCCTATGGACCACTCCATTTTTGTGGTACAATGTATCCAAACACAAATAGTGGCTAAGCAAAATAAGAATTGACAGAGCTATCAGACAAAAAATCTCCAGACAAATAAGAGACTAAAATACTAGAATCATGCCCAACCAGTTTTGGTTCTACTAGATTTACTACAAAATTTTATTAGAACTGGATCAACAGTAACTCTATTATAAATTTTCTAACCACCTAAGCTTTGTAATCAGAAAACAAGGATGTATGACAGTCTAATTAGAGTTTTCTTATTAATATGCCTGAGCATATCTTCTCATTGGGAGCCGAAGAGAGTCCATGTTGTACTTCTTATATCTAGTTTGGTTCTCAGCTCTCCAATCACTGGAAGGTTATTTCAACTTTTATCTTGTCCATAGATTTTGTGTTGGAGAAGAGGACTGAAGTTCCTCTTCCCTCCTTGTAGTGACCTGCATTGTTAGTTATAGTTGGCCAATTTCACCGTAGCAATTATCAGAAGAAGGTTCAAATGTAGCAAAAATTACTTCCAAGATGAAATCTCGGACAAAATAATATTACTTTATGTAAGGATAGTTATATCTAGTTCTATTTTGATGCTTCCTTCATCTCTCGATATATCCAAATATTATCCAAGAAATCTGAAGTTGAGTATATACATACCCTAACAAAGAGCAACCAAATAGTTCAACAAAAATTCCATTCAAATGTATATGATTAGGTTTTTACCTACAAAGTGTTGGTTTTCAAAAGTTGACATGGGATGGGGAGAAAAGTTATTTTAAGGTTCTTTTCCAATGCTTCTTCGCCTACAATAGGACAACCTGATCATTTTTTTCACAATGACCTAATGCTTATAAATCATGGATTGCTAAAACTTGGTGCTCCTGCTCGTTTTCATGCTAAAAAGTATCTCAACAACCAAAAACTTTTGTTTTTATATTCAATTGGGGTAAAAACCCTAGAATATACTGCTTCGTAACTTCCTAAACCACGTTCAAAATAAAGACATCTTTATGTGAATACTTAAGAGCATTTATTAATGCAAAAGTAACTTGATCAGACACTTTATTTTCCTAAATGAGCAACGTTATTGAAGGTTGAAGATATTTGAAGCAATCGTCGTTTTGTATGACCTACTCACGTGGCATATTTCTTATTTGGATAAAGGGTTTTACTATTTTGATTTTCTTGGATTGAATACCTTAATACAATTTGAATTATTGGATCCGTATTAATAATACCTAAGTCTTGTACCTTCAAAGATAGACATGTGATTCCAATCCCGAGTCGCAACGTCAGTCACTAGTTCAAGTGTGGGTATGTACATCAAGGTTGTGAAATCGTGAATCGTCGCATGAATCATTTTCAGTTTTTAAGAATCGAATCGTATAGTGAATTATCAATCGTAAATTCATTGTTCTCTATATATACCTTGGAAACCAAAAATATGAATAGGTACCAAATAAATGTTTTAAAAAAAAAAATTATTTGAAACAAATAAACTCTCAAAAATTTGTACAAATGTTAATATCAATGAAATATAGTCAGAAAGTGTGAGTGGCTTAGTGGTTTATCTATCAAGTTAATAACTTATTATTTCAAGGAATCTTTACGATTTTTAATAGATATAGTTTCACATCATGATTCAAATCGATTTGCGATATTTTGACACGACGACTCGTATGATTCAAAAAACTATGATATATGTATATATAACTTTAGTCTTGAATACTATCGTAAGGAAACTCGCTATGAAATTACTACCGCTATTAGAACACATTTAAAGGTTTAAAATACTCTTCTAAGGAGAATACATAGAAATTTAAGAACGCGCAATTGGGGGATATATAATCTAATTGGGGGATATGAATTACTTCCCCCAACCAAAGGTGGCTGTTAAGGGGTGTTTTTTTGGAGGCGAAAATACTAAAACACCCTTAGATTAATTAAAAATATTATGAAAAGACTGTTATACCCTTTCAACTAAAACATAAAATCAAAAACCAAATCAAACATCCCCAATTCAATTCCGAAACTAAGGCATAGTTACATTTAGAAAAAAAAAAATTCTTCATCTTCTTCCTCATCGTTCATTCTTCATCGACGATTAATCGTTGAATCAAAAATTTCTTCGTCGATTAACATAACATAACCATGCCTCCAAGAACCAAATCGAAAGCAAAATCGAGAACCAAAACGGCTGCTCAACAAACACATGAACAAAGAATCGAGAACATTGCTCAACAACTAGAAGAGGACGCAGCAGCGTACCCGGATGATCAAACACTCATGGCTTCTCTGAGAAGGTAAGTGATTTTTGAACTCATTTATGATTGTTTTACTCGATTTGTAGCCATGGGTTTAGGTTAGAATCGCCAACAATAGCTGAAACTGATGAGTTACAGTGAAAACCGGCATTGGATCTTGGTTTGAATACCAAGCCGGTTTAGATACCGGCATAGAATTTGGGTCGAATACCATACCGGTTTGCATTCCTGAAATCGAATTTTTTATACCGGCATAGAATTTGGGTCGAATACCATACCGGTTTGCATTCCTGAAATCGAATGTTTTATACCGGCATAGAATTTGGGTCGATTACCATACCGGTTTGCAACTAAAAACACACAGGAACTTAATTGGGTGTACCGGCATTATATCTAGGTTTCGTGAATGCCGGTATTTTAAAACCGGCATATGTTAGTTCAGTTCGTCAATGCCGGTATTACACTTAAAACATACAGGAACATCACTGAAATGGTGCTCAATACCGGCACATAATTTAGTTTCCAGACAATGTCGGTTCAACGATACCGGCATGCTCGATATTTATGGTGTGATGCCGGTTCATGTTACCGGTATTGGTTTGTTTAGGAATTGGTATGCCGGTTCCTAAACTGCCATGCCTTTTCCTAAATTGGTATGCCGATTTTCCGGGAACAATAATTTCAATTGCCGCAATGCCCAATGATAATTGTAATCCCTCTCGTTCTCCATTAAACACCAAGCCAATGTGAATGTTACCTTGTCCGATGTTTGCCCCACGATGTTGAACAACGGCATGTTGTATTTGTTTGTCTTGTATGTGCGAGTCCATCATAAGAACATCACAACACGTATGAGCCAATTGTGAAAGCAAAGGATGCGAAATGAATATTTGAAGCGGCTTGTTGTCCGGACCTCTTTTAATGATACGCGTGTAATTGTGATCCCAAGCTATCTTTTCAAATTCTTGCATAACACTCCTCCCTTCCCATTCCAACCTTCTAATGGTTGCTTGTGCGCTATAAATTGTCTTGAGTGAAGAAACGTTGGTCTTATCCTTTTCCTTGAAGGTTCCGAGAATCACTCTTGGTTTGATACATGCTTTGGTCATCATCTTTACATCCTCGAATTGATCGGGTTTTAGCTTCGCAACTAGGGAGTGACCTTCAAAATCATTCGGATCGGGGTGGTTGTGACGGCCAAACCACACCTTACATTCCCATTCTTTTTCTTCTACTTTTGAACCTCTTAGATAGAATACAAGCTTAAAAGGGCAGTCATCCTTCCGCGTAAGCTGTCTTGTATACCTTGTTAGTCTTCTTTTCATATACATAACCCTTTCTCTTATGACTATTTTTCTCATTGTATTTTCCACTTCTCTCGCAAACCATCTCAAAACGAATCGATGAACGTTGGGAATTCCTCACTAAGACACACATGTTATTAAGAGCCGTTGCTTTTGCCCAACAATTGCTTCCTTTTCATATTTTATTCCCTACATAAGGACAACATTATAGAGATTACAAGCAAATCCCAACATAAAATTGTAAGCACTAGGTGAAAGTATTGTTTGGTAACATACCATGGCATTTTATAGTACTCGACGTATCCCGATGGAGCGGTTTGGAGTTTGGTTGATCGTTGTAGGTAACAATCTAAGGAATGAATGAAAAGAAACTTGGATTAGTTCAAAACCGGCATTGTCGATAAGTAAAGGAAGCTGCCGTTATTAAGAACCAAGGCATAGCGGTAATTGACTCTATATATAGGTATCAAGTTAGGCATACTAAGTTGAAAGAACTAAATGCTTAGGTATTTAAGTTCAAAATATCATTAGCTTCGTATGTTATTCATGTAAAACCTAGGCATCTTCGACATTTAAGTTTCTATGGGGTATAAAAAACTAAGCATAGAATGTCATGTACTAACATCGCTTAGGTTTGAATATTCCTCGAGAATATTATTTGGTAGGTAAAAAAATAAATTTGTACCGGCACTCAATCTTGGTTTGAATACCACGCCGGTATGTTCTTGAATACTGGGGGAAATTTAGTGCCGGCATACATATATATATGAATACTATGCCGGTTACATGATACCGGCATAGTATTCAAACTACGAGCATGCCGGTACAAAGGTTTTTTCAGACAGAAATGGCGGTTTCAAAAGAAAAAAATCAAATTTTCGACCTCTTTGAAGCATTACTGTGTGTTGGGGTTGCTTGTATCTTGAACATGTTTACTTTCTTGAGTTGGTTCTTCACAAAACATTTCATGGTCAAGAAAATAATGATTCAAAGGTGTTGGTTCATCATACAACAATTGTGAGTTGTTATCATTAATCGAAGATTGAAGATATGATTGTTGTTGTAATTGAGCTAAAGATTCAAAGTTTTGCAAGTCTCTCATCACAATCATCTTCCATTTAAAAAAAAAAAAAAATTCTACTCAAAATTTTTTTCCCTTTAAACTAAAACACACAAATTCAAATAAACATAAACACACATTATATCCCCCAAATCATTAATATTTTACTAATCATCATTAGTAACTAATCCTGATTAGTGAGGGTTAAATTAGGAATTAAAATTTTATTTAGATAAGGGGTAACCCAGCTAGGATATTTGGATCCCTATTTTGTCATTTAGTCATATCCCCCAATTAGATTATATATCCCCCAATTGCGCGTTCAAATTTAACAAGTAGGAAATACCATATAGTCCTAAAAATAAAATATATGTATCAGTCTAGTCCATTTGACCCAGTCAATTGTCTGTTTGGTCCTATTTGGTAATATAAATTATCATTTGGTCCTAAAAATTATCATTTGGTCCTATTTGATGTCATGGATGATGTAAATGTCACCCTGTAGTGGCGAAATACCCTTTTGGATAAGGACCATATATATAGTCAAAAGTAGGAGAGAATAAATCATTATCGAGTTACTTTCTCTCACCTCCATATTTTCGGATCTAGAATCTCTTTTCTCCTCTCTCTTTTCTTCTCTTTTTTCTTCCTGCTGCTGCATAATGTTGACGAAGATGGAGATTTATTTTTTCTAACTCGTCTTTGGTTATGTTGATTTGTTTCGCGAACTCGTGATGGTAATGTTGTGTTGATGAAGATGGAGATGAACTCGTCTTTGGTTATGTTGATCTGTTTTCTTTTCTCTCTTCTTTTCTTTTTTGTTTTCTTGATTTGTTTTGCGAATCTAAATCATTGATGTTGCTCTCTTGTTAAATATGTTGCTACCGCTTATGTTGGTGATGATGAATAAATTTTGTTTTTGATTTCTTTTTCTTACTGTGATGTAATGTAAGAAGAAGAAAAGACGAAGAAGAAAAAGAAAAAGATGAAGAAGATAAAGATAAAGACGAAAAAGATAAAGACGAAGAAGATAAAAAATACTTTTTGTTTTGAAGATGAAGATGAAATTTCATCAAACAAATGAATCTATTCTTCTTTGTTTTGAAGATGAAGACGAAGATGAAGAGTTCACCTCTCATTGTTTTGTATGGACTTCATTCACGGAATGAAGTTAGTTTTTTTGTATGGACTTCATTCCCGGAATGAAGTCTGCTTTTTTTTTAGGTTTTTGTATGGACTTCATTCCGGAATGAAGTCTGCTTTTTTAGGTTTTGTATGGACTTCATTCCTGGAATGAAGTCTGCTTTTTTAGGTTTTTGTATGGACTTCATTCCCGGAATGAAGTATGTTTTTAGGTTTTGTATGGACTTCATTCGGAATGAAGTCTGCTTTTTTAGGTTTTTGTATGGACTTCATTCCGGAATGAAGTCTGCTTTTTTAGGTTTTTGTATGGACTTCATTCCCGGAATGAAGTCATTTTTTTAGGTTTTGTATGGACTTCATTCCTGGAATGAAGTGTTTTTTTTAGGTTTTTTATGGACTTCATTCTGGAATGAAGTCGCTTTTTTAGGTTTTTGTATGGACTTCATTCCGGAATGAAGTCTGCTTTTTTAGGTTTTTTTATGGACTTCATTCCGGAATGAAGTCTGTTTTTTAGGTTTTTGTATGGACTTCATTCCGGAATGAAGTCTGCTTTTTTAGGTTTTTATATTACTTCATTTTTTTTTTTTTAGTTTTTGTATGGACTTCATTTGAATGAATGAAATATAAACACAAGAATATAAATAAAAATTAACACGAAAGGTATTTTTTTAGTTTTTGTTTAATATTTTTAATAATTATGGAAAAGGTATGTTTTTTTTGAAATCAATCATGGAGATTTAATATTTTTAATAATTATGGACCAAATCTCGATTCTCATTTCGATTTGTAATCAAAGTTTAGAATATTGCGTTTGACCAAAGGACTAAACAGACATGGGCCCACCTAAAAAATGACCAAACGATATTTTTCCCATTTAACAAACATTCTTGTGGAGGTTAATTATCACAGCCTATTCATGAAGAAGTATCGATTGAACAAGATAAGATCGGCCAACATAAAGTGTGATTTATTCGCCACCTCTAAACAACCAACATAAACCGGCCACCACAAAAAAACTAGCCAGTAACCACCGCCTCTGACGGTGATGGCCACCGGAAACCAATTTTAATGAAATAAATCCTCAAGTTTTAATGACCCAAATGATTCTCGGACTCTTGTTAACCAGTTACGAAAGCATCTACCTATATTTTGGTTTATAAGACACCCTTGATACCAATTTCGAAAGCTTCTAAGACACCGTTCAGAGACCGTGAAGTTATCGGCTTCTAAGACACAAAGACACATTTAGTTACCGGCTACAAAGACTCTGAAGACCGTGAAATTTCAAGTTTATTAAGATTCTTAATAGTGTTTTAACACCGGATTGCATACGGATTTTATAGAAGCGACGACAGCTAGATTGACATCTTTTTCGACCTCTTTTCAGTCTTTTCTCCCTAGATCTACTTCTATCTGTTAATCTGTTTATGCTCTAACCCTTATTAGATTTTTCATAGAATTTTCATCTGACCTAATTGTTAATTTGCCCTTTTTTCCTGTTTTGATCTTCTTAACTGTGTGGATTTTCCTATCATTTTAATCTTGCTCAGATCCATACCAGGGATCCATTGATTCGTTGAAATTTAGAACCCCTTTAATTTGTTCTAGTAACTAAATTTAGATCCCCTTCAATTTTAGAACCGTAATTGTTTGTTGATCGTGAGAAGATTAAACTCTTCTATTTATATGAGTTTTTACATGTACATAGTCAGAGTACAGATTCTATAAATTAGGATACAGATTCCAAAGACTCTGAAGACCGTGAAATTTCAAGTTTATTAAACTATCTGTTAATCTGTTTATGCTCTAACCCTTATTAGATTTTTCATAGAATTTTCATCTGACCTAATTGTTAATTTGCCCTTTTTTCCTGTTTTGATCTTCTTAACTGTGTGGATTTTCCTATCATTTTAATCTTGCTCAGATCCATACCAGGGATCCATTGATTCGTTGAAATTTAGAACCCCTTTAATTTGTTAAATTTTTTGGTTTTTTTGGTTCTTTTTGATTTAGGTCTGCTAACTAATTTATTCTGCTTTTTATCCTGTTCCCTGTTTTTGATTATTGTCTCTCATAATTTTTTAACTCTTAATTTTGGTGTCCCTTTCAGGGGTTATTCTAATTTGGAGATTCATGAATTTTTCTAGTAATTTTTGTAACTCTCACCACCGTTGGAGAATTAGGAGGCTACCTAATTTTTATGTGAAGAATAAGGTAAAGCATATGTTTCTGTGGCTTTCTCCCAAAATGAACTGCTTCTCTGAAAATGTAAGAGATCACAACTTGTTACTGGGTGAGTACGAAGAAGCTAGACAGACTTGCACAAGAAAACCAACAATTGCAAAGCGGACCAAGAGTGAAATTCTTGCAGAAAGAGTGGGAACAAGGATACTTGACATAGTGGAGATGGAAATAGCAGCGGAGGAGGTAAGTCTAGACCTGAAAATTTTAGCAAACATGATAATTATGTCCATGACTAGGAAGAAACCAAGAAAAATGCTTGAAATCTACATAGATACATTATTTGTGATGAATGAATCATATTTTTTGTGTAAGCTTGAACATTCTGTGGCTTCTTACCTAGAGATGGAGGAGATTGAAATAACTTTTGACATTAGACATGGGTTTTCTGGGTGCGTTTGGCATGATACCTTTAAATTTAATCTCCTTAACTTTGATGTATCAGTTTCCTTGACTATTTTTGTTGTTGATAACTTGATTATAGTTAGCTGGGGTAAGCAGTTTGAATTTGTTTTCAAATTTGGGAATGTTAAGTATGAAACTACCAATTCTTAGTGTGTTTCTGTTGTTAGACAATAGTTATAAACTTGAGAATAAAATCCCTAAAATAATCTTTCTTTATTGGGCGGGGACTTCTAATCATGGTGGATATGAGTACATAATTTATCATCCTGAAAAACTAGCCTACTCTATGTTTATGAAAAGTTTTATCTTTAGCAACCCAAACTTGCGTACAATGGAATATCCTACTGTTTCGTACTTTCGGAAATTTATTAGTGTTCTTGCTTGGAACTGCCAAGGTTTAGGTAGTAACGAAACTAGAAAAAGTTTGCTCGACACTCTAAATAGAACAAATCCTGACATATTGTTTATTTCGGAGACTAAACAACAAAATAAAGCAATGCATAATATCATGAAAACGTTGAATGTCTATAATTATTGGTTAGTTCCCCCTAGAGGTACTGCTGGAGGTCTTTGCTTGATTTGGAAAAACAACATAAAACTAACTATTTCTGATTATGCGCACAACTACATCAATGTGGTTGTACTTCCTAATAATAATGATGTTGAATGGATCCTCACATGTTTCTATGGGAGTCCTTACACTCAGTTGAAACTTGATTCTTGGAATATTATTAAAAATCTAGCGAATAGTATAAACAAACCATAGGTGATCTGAATGTGGTTTTGCATGCTGAAGAGAAAAAGAGTAGGTTTCCTTTTAACAGTAGTGAATCTGCTGTCTTTAATAACCTTATTAATCTATGTGGCTTCATTGACCTTGGTTTCTCTGGTTATACTTTTACTTGGAATAATCACAAAATTGATGATGATGTTATAGAACAGAGACTCGATAGGGCTTTATGCAATCCCCTGTGGATTACTAGTTTTCCTAATTCTAGTGTCAAACATCTTGGCCCCCTTGCCTCTGATCATGTCCCTATAGTCCTTAATACTCACAATACTTGGAATGATGGGGATACACCATTTAAATACTTTGGAGACTGGATGAAACATGAAGAATGTAAGCCTTTGATACAGGCTTGTTGGGAAAATGAGATACGAGGTTCCCATGCTTATACCATGAATAAGAAACTTACTTCTGTTAAACATATTCTTAGGGACTGGAACAAACACACTTTTGGAAACATAAGAACAAACATAGAAAAGACTAAGGCTGACTTTAAGAGAGTCAATAGTAGAAACAGCTATCCTAATAAAAACAGGGATATTGCTAGACTTAGAAAAAATCTTACTGAATGGTATGATATACAAGAAAAATTTTGGAAGGATAAAAGTAGGGATCAAAATATTCTATTAGGAGATAGGAACACTAGATATTTTCATACTAGGTCTAGACAGCGGTTTAGAGGAAACAGAATAGAAACATTAAAAAACAAAAATGTTGTTTGGATTAATAGTAGACCTGAAATTGTCTCTTGTATTACTGACCATTTTCATGAAATAGCAACCACTGTAAACCCTTGTTTGGACCAAAACATGATTGATATGATTCCTATTAGTGTTGATTCTGTTGATAATGATAAGCTTTGCACTATTCCCTCTTTGGTTGAAATAAAACAAACCCTCTTCTCCATGGAGCATGACAAAAGTCCGGGGCCTGATGGATTCCCACCGATATTCTTTCAAAAGAATTGGGAAATCATAGGCCCCGACTTAACTAAAATGATCCAAGTTTTCTTTGAAACAGGTTTTATATCTAAGGAGATGAATGCCTCATTCATTTCTCTTATACCTAAAACTTTAAACCCAATTACCCCGGCTGAATTTCGACCAATAGCCTTAGCTAACACAACTTACAAAATCATTTCTAAACTAATGGCTAACAGAATGAAAGGCCTTCTTGGTAAAATCATATCCCCGTTTTAGTCTGCTTTCATTCTTGGAAGGCAGATATCTGAAAATATTACTTTAACCCATGAGTTAATTCATAAAATGAGAAACAAAAAAAGTAAGAAAGGATCCATGGGCCTAAAAATTGACATGTCGAAAGCTTTCGACAGAGTGGAATGAGACTTTCTAATCCGAATCATGCAGAGAATGGGATTTAATGAAAAATGGCGTAATCTTGTTTATCAATGCATTTCTACCACTACTCTAGCTATTCTCATAAATGGATGCCCGACGAATTTTTTTAAACCAACTAGGGAATTGAGACAGGGAGATCCTATATCTCCATACCTATTTCTGTTTTGCATGGAGGCACTCTCGAGAACACTAATTCATGTTGAAGACCAAGGTTTAATAAAAGGAATAAAAATAACCAACAATGCCCCTTCAATTAGTCACTTAATGTTTGTTGATGAAAGTATTATATTTTGTGAAGCTGATAATTTCTCTTGTAACAACCTTGTTAAACTGTTTAAAGATTTCGGGGATTCCTCTGGTCAGTTAATCAATCTGACCAAGTCGGGGGTCTTCTTTAGCTCTAAAGATGATCCTACTCTTAGGAATAGTGTGAGGCAAATACTAGGAGTAGAAGAAATACCTATAAATGATAAATACCTAGGATCTCCTTTATTTACTTACACTTCAAAAATAAAATGTTTCGAACCTCTTGTGGAAAAAATGAAAAACAGATTGATAGGATGGTGTAGATGGTGGATTTTCAACAAAGGCTAAAATCGTAAACCCATACTTATATGTATTCCTGATCCAGCAATCAGATGAATATTGAGGCTCGTGTCTCTTATCGAAAGCATGAAAGATCATGCTATGAGAATCTCTGACTGAGAATACTGTCTCTCAGAGTATATATAGATATGTAGTCTCTCAGCTGAGGCAACGGCATATCTCATGAATACTGAGCAATTTCAAAGAATTACTTCTATATAGAATCGAAAGATTAGACGGCTCTAGACGCCTTGCCCGCTAGTATAGAGCAATAACGTCTTCAGGATGTAACAATGTTTTCCCTGACTATATGAAAGAAGTATGACGCTTCAACAAGCTCATATCACTCAATTCCTGAATATTTAACGCTCCTAGACGATTGTACTAGTATAGAGCCATTAATTAATTATTGTCAAGAATCAATGGATTCAAATCCCTGGAAAATATTCGATATTTTCATAATATTTCGTTACTTCAATTTATGGTTCTTCCCAGCAGAATTCCATGGGTATCTGAGTTAGTAATAAATATTCAACACATGGGCATCTGAGTTACCTTCGAGTAAGCCCCAACCAAATGGTGTAAATGTATTCGACAAATAATAGTCAAGTATTTCAGACAAGTATTTCAAAATACGACGAGACGATTAACCTATGCAAATAGGAAAGAAAATAATAAAATAATAGTCAAGGCGCTAGGGGACCAAGCTTACCGACCGCCGGTCATGCCGTGATCAGTCCCACGCCCAAATTCTATATTTTATCATATTTTATTATTTTCCTTGATCTCATGAAAATCCTTTCATTTGAACAAATATCCTTCGTTTTGAGGAAACTCCTCAGTTTCATGGTTTTCCTTCACACTAGGAAATAATATAAAATTAGGGAAAATATTGTGGGGTCGTGATTATTGGCCAACCGGCCATGCCTTGATCCCTACTGTGGCCCCACACCTCATGGTTCCTCATTATTTTATTATTATTTCCCTAATCTTATGAAAACTCCTTAATCTCATGATATTTCCTTGATCCCATGAAAAATAATATAAAATTAGGGAAACTCGTGGGACCGGGCCATAGCCGGCCGGTCATGCCCTAGCTGGCCCCACACGCCCTATTTTATTATTATTATATTTTCATGTTTCCTTAATCCCATGAAATTCTTTGATTTCATGATGTTTCCTTCAAATTATGAAATTCCTTCAAATTATGGGAAAATACACAAAAATACATAAAATTAAGGAAACTTGTGGGACCGAGCCCTAGCCGGTCCCACAAACCCCTTATTCTATTCTTATTATTTTTATTTCCTTGATTTTATGAAATTCCTTGATTTCATAATATTTCCTTCAAATTATGAAAATTATGAAAATTATGAAAACAACTTCAAATCATGAAATAATACATAAAATAGGGGAAAACTCACGGGACCGGGCCCTAGCCGGCCAACCATGCTCAAGCCGGTCCCACACGCCCTTATTTATTATTATTAATATTTTTGTTTCCTTCATCTCATGGAAACTCCTTGATTTCAACAAAAACTCCTTGGTTTTAACAAATTCCTTGGTTTTATCATATTTCCCTAAAATCATGAAAATATTATGAAAATTGGAAAAAAACGTGTGGGACCAAGCTCCTTGGCCAGTCAGTCATGCCTTGGCCATGGCCGGTCCCACACTTCATGATTCCCTCACTTTTTATTATTTTTCCTTCATCTCATGAAGTTTTGATGATTTCGTCAAAAACCCTGATTTCTTCATATTTTCTCAAATGATTGCTCAAATGCACATCAGAAAATATCAAAATTCTCAAAATTAACATACGGACACTTTGGTGACGTGAGCATGTTACCTTGACCGACCAAGGTTGGCTCTTTGGCTTGCAAGAAGCCGGTCCCACGTATTCTCATGGTTTGACCTAATTTGCACAATTGCACGTATTAGGTCCAAATCTCTTCCAAATAACTTGGAACTTGATGGAACGATCATCAACTGATCCAGTGAACAACCAGGGCCGGTTTCATGACCCCTTGGTCGGTCCCTCATCTCTTCATAATTAATTGGGTTTTATCACCTAAGGTTCAGCATTATTTTAATAAATGATTAAACCAGCATTTAATCATCCTTTCATCATCAAATCAACTGGTCTTCAGGAGACCTCGATATTTGCTCACGTGAGCATCTGGGCACTACATGCTGATCCATAATCCCATGTAGCCGGTCCTTCCTTCGCTCAGTGGTTAATTTTCAATAAACCATCAGTTAATCATCAATTGATCAAATTAGGGTTTTGAGTCCAAGGTTAAATGATTCCAAATTCAAATGCTTATAATTTTACGTTAAACCCGTGATCAAAACTTTATTTATCATACTCGATTCAAATGCCAGTATCTTATTTGGTCATGCTACCAATAATTCATCGAATGAGCAATATTTGCTCAAACCAAGGAATACTGGTTCAAACTATCAATATTCAACAATTCATCGAATGAGCAATATTTTCTCACGTTAACTTATTCACACATCGTATCTCTGTCTCAACAGACAGGTTCAATTTATGAGTCTCAGAACATTTCCAAACCACGTTCGACTCAACAAAACAAGGACTCATCGTCCCATGAAGTCATGAAGTGAGCAACTGACTAATTAAATACACGTCTGCCTTGCAGATTCCACAATCACACGAGACATCAATCGTGTCACATGGGGGATATTAACTAGTGTTTTGGTCTGGCGGTCTACGGCACGTGTGTTCATACACACGGTGAGAATGTGAGCAAGTCGTGCAATCAGTCGAAGGAGTTAACAAAGTAGTGGGTGGAAAATCAACCAAGTCTCCGCACGTTGAGCAACTGGTTTTAACACGATTTCCACTTCCCCATTCTTTGATTCCATCAACTGTCACACTTCATGAGATCATGGTGTTTTCAATTCCAATAATATTAATAAGTCTCTGAATGATGATTGAAAGGGGAACAATCTCACGTCAAATGCATAAACACGAGATTAACAATCCAACTCTCAACAGAGCAAATTCAATCATTCGTAATTTATCTTATTCTCAGAATACACAACACACCTACAATCTTCGATCACCATTGATCTCACACATTTCTCAGCTTCCCTCCTACAGATCGACCCATCCTCTCTTGTGATCGAATTTACTCTGGACGGCCATTGTCTTGGTTTAGGACGGATTACTACAGATTGATCTCTCGAATTCAAAGCACCCCCTTCTTGCAGTGCATCTGTGTGAGGTTAAACATTTTGC
Source organism: Papaver armeniacum (assembly GCA_023531295.1). Classification (NCBI taxonomy): domain Eukaryota; kingdom Viridiplantae; phylum Streptophyta; class Magnoliopsida; order Ranunculales; family Papaveraceae; genus Papaver; species Papaver armeniacum. The sequence continues at coordinate 58,004 of JAJJWW010007595.1, forward strand.
TCGGTTCAAGGAGTCTCCTCCGTACGATCATCTCCTCAATACCGTAAAAACCAAAGAAATCGTTTTGCCCCATCTACAGATTGGCGACCACAGTGGGAGATCATTCTCTCGGTTGCAAATTCACTTATCACAAAGATGGTTGGTCTTAGGTCCGGTTCAGTTACCAACCCGAATTCAACACCCGGTTCTAATATTGCAAGCTCTAGCGGTCCTTCTAACACCGCTCCTCCGGTGCAACCTGCCACTACTACTACTCCAAGCACTGGTGCTCCAGTGATCACCCCTGCAAGCGGCAACGCCGATGCCATCAATAATCCACTCTTTGGTCGGTCTCCCGAAGAAGTCAGAGAAAATACACCTACCATAGGTGATCTCATGAAGGTACAAGAAACTCTTGCCAAAAATCAGACCGACATGGCTGCTACTCAGAAGGAACTATTCAACTATCTCAAGACTCTTATAGACAAGATGTCAGAGAAAACTCAACAGAAGGGAAAAGCTAAAGAAAAATCTTCAGATGCTGATCCCGAAGTCACTCCAATCCATGTAGTAGATGACGAGGAAGTTCCCAAAGCTACAGATGATCCGAAAGAATCATCCAGTTTCATCACTCGTGAGGACCTGGAGCGCCTCTTGGAGGATCATGGAAAAGACAAAACGCCTTCTGAGCATCGTCACCAACCTCCATACCCTGCTACTACGCAAAGAATTCCTCTGCCAAAAGGTTACACCTCTCCCACCTTCACGTTTTATGATGGAACAGGCAACGCTCGAGAACATGTTTCTCGATTTCTGGAAGCACTGGGAGAACATGAGCACAACCATACTGTCCGTCTGAAGGAATTTTCGAAATCTCTGAAGGGTAGAGCATATACTTGGTACAACAACATCGCACTAGGAAGTATCAAAAATTGGGAAGAAATGGTTAATGCTTTCTACAGGAAATACTTCTTCGTTTCAGAACAAATCACCCTCTCTGATCTCGGAAGGATGTTTCAAAGGAGCAACGAACATCCTAACGATTATGTGAAAAGATTCAGGGTTCATGCCTTGGATTGCCATGATCCGAACGTCACAGAGCAACAACTCGTGGACTTATGCATCAATAGAATGATCCCAGTCTATAGAGCTTTATTGGAAAATCTCAGGTTCCAGACTTTCTCAGAACTCCATGAAGCATACCCAAAGAGATCAAGAACTACCGCACACCGCTCTATTGGAGAGAGCTAAGACCACAAAAGCTGAAGAGCCACGGGAGACCCGAGGTAGCAGATGTTTAATCAACAAACAATACAACCTCCAACCTTCCACAAATGTTGTTGTAGAAGGGAGTAAACGAAAAGCCGACCCACAGCGCAAACATACTTCCTCAACCCCTTCAAAGGCACAAAGGAATGATGATGTGCAAGTCCCTGCTCAACACACGGAAGCTGATCTAGAGGCGCCTGACTTACCCTGTTCCATTGAGGAAGTCATTGAACTTCTAGACGCCTGGATTCAAGACGGCGCGATCAAGCTCCCATATGTCAAGAAAGAACCAACTGAAGAAGCCATGTAAAATCCTCGTTACTGCCGCTTTCATAGGTTTGTCAACCATCCCACAAGTGATTGCTGAACTTTGAAGCGCATATTCAAAGAAAAGGTCGAAATAGGAGAACTCAACCTGGGGACTGAAGGGGTACACAGAGATCCTCTCCCTGTCAGAACCTTCACTCCTTCTGAACCACCTGTCAAAGAAGCGGTTCAATCCTTAATTGAACATATCTGCAGTGCTATACTTATCAAAAGCTCGGAGGGGAGACATGTTCGCTGCCTTTGAACCACATCGTGTCGGAAAGCGTTTGTTGATTCGAGAAGCATTCCCCGAGTCGCCCTCAACAAAGATGAAGAAATGTGCGATCGGGGACTCCTCACCACATCCATCTCAAGGGAAACGAGTTCAAACGAGCATTGATTGATGCCGGCACCATTGTTAATATTATCCTCCGAAAACTCTCGAGTTGCTGGCATCACACGACAAGAAGCCATTCATGCTCGGTAAGAATAACGCGATCATGAAGGAACACCCAGAGATGCTTATGGCCACATCACCCTCAAGATGAACATAAACTCAGCCTGGACAGAAACAAAAATTCTTCATAATTCGAGAAGATCCAGGATATGATATGATTCTTGGACGAACGTGGATTCACACTAGAAAGGCAACACCAGCACCTTCAGTTGCACATCTCTCTATTAAAGAAACCTCCGATTCGGAAGAAGAAAAATAAGATACTTCACCATTCGAGTATATGAAGGAGGTCAGAACCCTAGCAGAGTTAACACAAAAACCTGAAGAAGATGCAAATGCTTTCATCAAAAGGTTTCGCACTCAAGCAAGTCTTATTCCTCCTCATGTGTCTATATCATCAGTTTTAAAATATGCTTATTTGGTCCGAGGGCTTTACTCCACCAACAACTTAGCAATTGCAAAATGCTATGAATGGATAACCTCGCCCCAACAATATTTCACCAAGTGGTTAAGTTCAGAGCTTCTTCAAACTGAGCATGTCATCAAAAGGTTTATTGCTGAAGATATAGCCAAGCATGATAAACAGTACCTCAAATATTCTCCTCTGCATGAGTGTCCATACATACCACAGCTATGGAACTCCACTGCACGAAGAATTCCAAACCAGCAGAAAATATTCAGGGCACGAATAATCAAGCCTAACAAATTCCAGGAAGGAGATTTGGTTCTCAAAGCAACTAAGCGTAACTCCACCCCGCAAAGAATTCGAATCGGGAAGGACCCTACATAGTCTCTCGGTCATGTCATTTGGTGGATACTATTACTACAAGCTGATCAACATGGATAGCAAGGAAAGCGTGGCCGTGATACATGAGAATTGGCTCAAGGCCTTTGATGTCTAAGGTTTTGGATATTCGAGGTATTGGATGTTCATGGCACGAACACCTAAAATATTTGGCATTTAGAGTTTTCTTTCATTGTATTTCAATTCCTCCAAAATGTTTGCAATACTTGCATTCAAGAATTTAAATCCAAAGAATTTATCAAAATTCAGTTTGCTTAAAGAAAATCTCTATCAAACCCAAAGAAAATCCTCAATCATTTACCGATCCAAAACCGATCAAAACCAAAAAATAAAACCTCACATCTCTCAGAAGTTCAGAAATTCAAGAGATTATGAAAAGAAATTAAAGAAAATTAGCAAAGAAGGACTTTTGCTCGTCTGCATCCTTCAAGACTTGTAAGGCTGCTTTCTCCATGTTCAGCTCTTCAGTCATCTGGGCAATCTTGTCTTCCTTCTCCATCACAGCATCATTGGGAATGGGTATGTTATTCTCACATGAGTCCTTAATAGCATTCATCTTCTTGCGAAGCCACTTCACGTTGAAGCCAAGTCTCTCAGAATTCTCCAAGTTGAACTCCCAATCAAAGAGTACATCTGGAGTCACAGTATTTCTAGCTCTAGTGCATATATCGCTTACGACACGCAAGATAACACTTACTTGCATGGTTAAATAATAAGCACGCTTTGGGTCCCTAGTAATGATGATGTGACCGAATTTCTTCCATATTTTCTCGTACAAGTCGGCATATCCAATGGGAACGCTGAATCCACCTACTAGTTCATGATACGGGAGTGAAGCATCAAAGGGAGGATCAATAACAACTCCTGCACTTGGATACTCATGCAACACTATACGGTTCTCACCATCGGGGCAACTTCTATAATCGGGGTAACAATTTCTTCAAAGTATTCTCTACCGGTGTTTCGGTTTCTTCTATCATCAAGCTAAAGAATAACTGGGTTTCCGTAACCCGGTGACAACCTTCTCATGGCCTTGAAGTGCAGGGATTGTTGTCTCTTCATCAACAACCCTAGGGCGATCCGGATTATCCTCATTGGTTACAACATCCTCAACTTCCTTATTTGACACCTAATACGAAGATTACATGAGGTTAGAGTCGTTTAAAGCATAAAACCAAGTGAGATTATTAAATACAGCATACAATCAATACCACATCATCAAAGTTCATAATTATACACTCAAGGCACGAGCAAATTGCATGAAAGTCACAAAAATACATTTTATGGTGATCTCGTCTAAAAAATTGTACTCTACTCTGTATTAAAAGACGAACTGGGAGCAACCTATAAGGAATCTGAGGATGGGTCATATACCATTATCTTTGTATGGATATCCTCTACCACATGTCAAAATTTCATGACAATTCGATGAACGGGCAAAAATATGTGGTCGAAACATCAGGCAACATGCAATCTGAAAAAATTCTGGAAGTCTCCTGGAAGTTTACTGTTTCGCCTTTTTCAGGTCCTAAATGCGCTCGGAATCCAAAAAGATTCTTTGAAAGGCTTGGAAATTCTCTGGGCTTGAAGATACATATGCGGATCACGAAAATCTGACGTCGGACGAAGATTCTATGGCACTTATGCTAAGAGGCTGAGTTCTGAATTTTCTGGTGACGTATTTTCGGCAAAGCTTTTCATATATTCACATGGATTCTCATTCATTCACTCAAAAATCAGCAATTTCATACTTCTATGAAGAGGTTACAAGATATGTACTTACTTTGGGGGGTCTCCGAAGTGTTCAAAGAGTTGGGATTGCCCGTGTCAACATCAAGAGGTTCATCATTTTCATTCGGTTCCGAATATTTGGAACTTCCTTCGCCTCTATTCTCGGGAGACGACCGAGTATCAACACTCTCTACTTCCATGGCAACATCCTCCTGGACACATTCTCAAATAATTAGCATTTTTACGTGAAGCATTTATGATTGGCTATGAAGGAGGGTACTCACGATATTTTCTTCTTCAACGCTCAAATCAGAGATTGTCTGCCCAGCAGCAGAGAATTGAAGACCATCAATACTAGACGGAGCAAAGTTCTGTAATCAAGTAACAAATATTGGTTTCATGATCCTAGCAATACGGATGAAAGAAGTTACAGCGGAAAAGTGTTGGCAACTCACCAAAGAAATAACCGGGGACTTTATGGTATTAGGCAACAACTTATAATTCTTGTTCCTGCCTTCTCTGCCATGAACAGTCGGTTCAGCTTCTGAGAGGTCTACATCAATTCGTGGTCTTACATTGCAACCGCCGTGTGGAAAAGAAAATTTTGATGCGATAATCAAAATACAATCATCATAATCTTATGAAGACTTTGTAAAATACTTACTTGTGAACATCCTGGAGATATTTTCCGTTTGTCACTACCAGGGAAATGCTTCAATCTTGGTCGAGTAGCAACCATCTCAGGAGAAGGGGGCTCCTTCACTAAAGGCTGATCAACCCTTACAAAATTAGATAAGCGCTTGAGTTGTTGATCCCAAAAGTCTATCTAACCCGGAGTTACATACGAAACTCTTTCAGAGCTGGGGAACCAGAATTTGCTTCCTTCCACATGTGTGCGGTCCAGACGGGTCATAAGCTGATCAACAGAGGGTTTTCTTCTTCGGAAAGTTGGAACACACTGATCCATACCTATTTTCTGAGCTGCCCTACCAATATTGTATTCTTCCACTGAGAATTCGCCATGCATTATGGATATTAGATAACCGGGAGTACAACTTAGCATAATAGCTCTCTCGCCGTCATCCAAGTCGGCGCCAGATTCCAAAGTCATGCTCTCTTCATCATTAAAAGTTCTCAACTGAGAGATATAAAGGGGAACCGATACCCATGGGCGGAAGTTGAATTGATTCACAATCCGAACATGAACAAAGCGAGTCTTGATCGAGGTTGCTTTGTAGACCAGCCGCATGATCCCGGCATTAACTTTCTCAGAGAAAACATGACGAGCATCAGTATTCAATCCTTGCAAAATGGTACGTGGAATAGGTGCATAATTCTTGAAACGCTCCCACATCAAGGCTTGAAAAAACATGGTATTGGCGTAACATTCAATCTTCATAAAACCGTTCGAGACACTAGAGTCCATGATCAAGGAGTCCAAATTAGAATACAAAGAACCCAGGAACAAGCTACCTATTGGGAGTTGCTCGCCTTGAGCCATCTTAATCACAAAGGGAATCACGAACGGCTTCAAAAAGATTCCAGCATTTTCAAATATGTCTCTGGACAGCCATAAACACAAGAAAGTAGCAATAGATAACGTACCGTCAACATGCCACTCCAGAGGAGTATCTCTTGGCCACTAGTGTATCAACCAATGAGCATAACAACCTTTGCTGCCAGATGCTTTATTAATCTCCTCCATCGTGGTTGTTAAGATGTTAGAGATTGCAACTTCCTCTGGTGAAGAAAGATTTTCAGGAAAATTTCCCGTGATTGGAAGATGCAACAAAGCAACTATATCTTCTAAAGTAATGGTAAACTCTCCCCATCTGCATATGAAAGAGTGAGTTGGAATACACCATCGAGCAAGTAAAGCTACAATACCTCGCGCATCATGAAAAATGAATAAATCTCCAGAAGCTTGAATAGCTCGTATTACTCGTGCGTCATGCAACTTAGCTCGAACACGAGGAAAACCCAGCATGTACCTCGCCCATCCAGAAAACTTTTCCAAGGGCCTTCGGGAAAGCTTGAATTCAATGATTGATGTAGAGAAATATCCTCGTTCAAGACAAAACCGAATAGCTGCCTGAGGAGTCACTAATTTTTTCTGAGTAACCTCTCTGGGATTTATCAGAAGACGAAATACTGGAGTATTGAGACGCTTTTCAAGCCTTTGATCCATGAAGAATGCATCCTCTATGTTCGGAACGTTCTTAATTCCCGGAGTTTCATCTTCGCCAATGGAAGTCTCATCCATACATGAATCATCCCTAGAGGCATCATTGTCTATATGTGAATCCTCCCTGGAAGCATGATTGTCCACACACGTATCATCTCTGGAAGCATCATTGACTTGAGAATCAGACATCCTTGCAAAGTAGTTGTAACGTGCACACAATACTTCACTTCAATATACCATTCATACAAGATGCAAACGTCTACAAAATGGTAATTCTCAACTCTTACCTTTTACGATTCCACTAACAATAGTGATAGTAATGCTAGAGTTAACACTGCAAAATCGTTCGTCTCTTTGAAACCTACAAAAACGAACGAAACTCATATTTTCATAAAATCCTGAATATTTTAACTGTGTGAACATTCACTACGGAATTATGAAAACTAAAGCATTATTCATAAATAATTGTTTACTTCTAAGTAATATTACACAAAACTCAAGTTTTGACTTTAAAGAAAATAATATATATTTTACATATATGTATATATAAAAAAAAAACGTGATTTAATCGCGTAAATGAATAAAAAAAATATATAATACATATATATTTTTGACGTGAGCAAGACTCACGAAAATAATAAATTTGTGGACACTCCACGGTTTTAACAAAAAAAAAATCCATGAATAGACCATGGTTTTATAAAAAAAAAATCTTTTCCTTCGTATTGTCATATGTCTTTAAAGCGAAGGTTTATTCTAATTTTGTGAAAACTCACACATTATAAGATAAAGTTTTGATTTACATAAAATCTCATATACAAAGTTTTA